>BQNB010001038.1:0-135388 GCA_026074375.1 Tanacetum coccineum
AATGCTTTTTTGAGACGGTAAACTTGGTCAGGATGATATGGGTCAACAAATCAATCTGGTTGGTTTACGTACACTTCTTCCTTTAGAGGTTCGTAAAGAAATGTTGTTTTGATGTCCATCTGGTATACGGTAAAGGATTTGTGTGCAGCGTACGCAATGAACAATCGGACGGCCTCCAATCGAGCAACTGGTGCAAATGACTTTTCGAAATCAATTCCTTCCTTTTGAGCATATCCTTTAGCTACAAGACGAGATTTGTTGCGAATAATAGTATTTTCCTCATCACGTTTGTTTTTCCAGAGCCACTTTAAGTTAATGACATTTTTGCAAAGTGGTCTGTCGACTAATTCCCATACATCTAAAAGATCAGTTATTGTAGAAGTGTGACTTGTGTTATGTTGTTGATGTTTATCAGGATTATCAGCAGCATGTACAGCGGAAGACTTTGACACAACAAGAGAATTTCCATTGAGTAATTCACTGAACATCAGACTATATAGCAATTCCAGCTCATTTGACGTTGTTACTGTCTCAGCAACTTGAGGAACATTTTCTTGACATTGTGGACCGGGACTTAAACTGTCTTGTTCAAGTACCGTCGTTGGACATTGTGGACCAGGGTCAGAACTGACGGTTTCCGGGCATTAATGATATGGTAAGGTGTTTTCTCATGTCGAGGAATTACAAGTGAACGGTTTTGAGTAAAACATGTTGTTGCAATTGCTTCAGCCCAGAAGAACAAAGGAACTTTAGCGGCGCTTAGCATTGTTCGAGCAGCCTCAACAAGAGTACGGTTCCGTCTTTCGACAACGCCATTTTGTTCAGGTGTTCGAGCAGTTGACGTTTGGTGTTCAATCCCTTCTTGAGCAAAGTATGCACAAAGAGTTTTATTCAAAAATTCTGTGCCTTTGTCAGTTCGAACTGTTCTAACTTAAGCATGAAGTCCTCTTTGAACAAGTTTGAGGAAATCGATGAGAACTTCTGGTGTGTCGTATTTGGATCTCAAAAAGTGAGTCAAAGTATATCTTGAATAGTCATCAACAATTACCAACACATATTTCTTACCATTAAAGCTTTCAACCCTCATGGGACCACATAAGTCCATGTGTAGAATTTGTAAACGTCTCTTTGAGCTTGGGGTAGTTTTTGTCTTGAAAGACTTACGTTTTTCTTTCCCTAACTCACAAGAAGAACAAAGATGATCTTTGACGAATTTCAATTTGGGAAGGCCAAACACAATATCATGCTTCGAAAGCAAGTTGATAGTATCGAAGTTTAGATGTGAAAGATGATGATGACATAACCATGCTTGTGACGATGAAGCTTTATCCATTAAGCAAATTGGATTGGGAGTAGATGTGTCTTGAAGAGTGATAGAGTAAAGATCTGTGCCATGAGAACCTGTGAGAAGATCATTTCTCTTCAAATCACGAATATAACATGTAGATTTCCGAAAAGCAACTTCCAAATCCGCATCACAGAATTAACCAATGGAGAATAAATTGTGATTCAACCCTTCGACGTAATAAAACCTTTTGATAGTTACATTCCCTTGAACCAGATCTCCATAACTAAGAATCGGTGCAATTTGATCATTTCCAAACTTTACCGTGCCCAGAAATTGCTCCACAAAATTACTTAGAAGCTTGAGATTACCTGTCATGTACTTTGAGCACCCAAAGTCGACGATGAATAAAATTATCTCTACGAGCTGCAAAAGAATTAGAAGACGATGAAGTATTTGATACAATGGATTTCCTAAGAGTCGTAGGTTCTGAAATATTAGTAGTTCTAGATTTAGTTCCTAGATGCATACTAACATTTGGTTCAACATTCACTGTTATAGACTTAGGTTTCCATTTATATCCTCGTGGTGTGATCTTACAGTACCACCATTTACATGTCTTGCTAATCTACTCATATTGCTTCCTAATTGTGCTTCTAGGTTTTTGGTTAGTGGATTCTACAGCAACTGTTCTCTTAAGGGGTGTTGCAGCAGATTGGTTCACAGTTCGTTTGGGTTCTCTAGTACTAATAGGCACAACCATAGGCATTTTAGTCCTAGAATTTAAGCCGTTAATATAATGAAGAACACACATATCATGATTGTCATTCAACTTACATTTTCCACAAGTAACACAAACAAAGTTTACATTTGAGGTCTTAGCATTCAAACTGTCATTACACGCAGTTACAGACATTTTATTATTAGAAAACTTAAAATTCATATGGTGGTCTTCTCCCGAACACACATATCATGGACGGCTACCATTCTGCTACGTCACGCTCCTGACACGATGCGACGTTTCCGTGTCCCCCTTTTCCCCTATAGATAGAGGTTCTCTCTTATTTTTACTGAGTGTTTTTACTCTTCTCCCGAACGACTCCTCAAGACTTCTGGTACTTGTTCTCAGGTATATATCCGTTCCTTGTTTGTTATTTCCTAACGTCGTGCTCCTTCCGGTATCTTGAAATCATGGCCGAGGAAAGTGGTGCCGCTGATGTTAACGTTGGTGTCAAATTCGATATGCCCTATCATGAGTCCAAAATGACGGCCAAAGATGTGAAAAATCTGGCTAGGAAGTATAATGTTCCGTTAGATCTGCATCCTTGTGCCCCTACGGAGGGGTGGATGATGAATCAATTACCAGACGACCATATAGGCTTATATGAATAGTTTTTTGAGTTTTCTGGATTGAGGGTTCTTTTTTCTACCTTCCTTCTAGGTGTAATTAGACATTTTCGAGTACATATCTCTCAACTGGTGCCTTTAGGGTTGAATCGCTTGACTATGTTTGAGCTTTACTGTCGTAGCTTGAGTATTGTGCCTACCGTTAGTCTTTTTCGTGTCTTCTACAAACTCAGTAAACAGGGCCACTGGTTCTCCTTTGAGAAAAGGGTAGGCAAGTGTGCTGGGGGAAAAAATTTTAATGAGACTTTCTTTGGGATGAAAGGATGGAAAGATCGATTCCTTTTTATTGATCGGAGAGCCATCCTGGACCCCATGGCATGGAGACACCATGATTCTGATGTTTACGATGCCTTTCCGGACAACGAATTTAGTCTTCAGGACGTTAGGAGTTTGTCAGAAAGGATTATTGATCTCCGTCTTGTGCCTTCCAGACTTCTCTTTGCCTGTGGGCTTGCCACTACTTGGGACTTTCTCGGTTTTTTTCCTATTTTCAAAGATATCAGAGGGAATGTTAATGTGTTGCGATCTTTCTTCATGTAGGTGTGCACAAATGTTTTCTTGTTCTTCCTAACCTTTGCTTTGTTTTATTTTGCTTTCAGCGGTTACCATGTCTGAATACCTTCATTTTCCTTTCCTGTCTGGTGTTTCTATTGACAAAGGAGCAGTCATTCCTCCCAACAATCCAATAGGGCAGAATACCACCCCACCTCTTGCAGCTGACCAATATATTCTAAATAAGACCGATACCAGATAGAGGTGGAGGTCGAAAGGTCATTACTGCTCGTAAGAAGAAGAAAGCTCAAATGGCTCGGACAACTGCAAATAAGAAAGATGACCGAAAGAGAACTAAAGACGAAGGGAAAACTCTAAGGTGAAGAAAAGAAAAGTTCAGGCGGATCCGAAAGATGTTACGGCGAGTTCAGACCATGTCTCCTCTCCTATCCCTCTGCAAACTATTGCTCTGACAGACCAGACTACCCTGGGTGGTGTCGGGCATGTTGACAAAAGATCAAATGTTCATAATTGCAAAGATCGTATGGCCTCCCCTTCTCCCCGTGGTTCGACAATTGAGTCTGCACATCACTTTGTGAAGTTAAAGAGAGGAATCAGGAGAGCCCTCCCCGAATGGAAACTTTTGTCAACATGCTCGAACAGCCTATCCACACTCCTAAAGAGCCAATCTTTACTTCTGAGAGGAACACTAGTGAGTCCTCTTGCCTCACGAATAACTTGTCTACTGCAAACCCTGCATCCCAACCAAGGGAGATTTTAACAAGTTAATCTTTTCTTTCTCCCTTTTTGTGTACAACTCCTCTTCTCGTGTTAAGCTTTTCTTTGTTTCACAAGGCGGAACGTTGATGAGGCTAAGTCTTCTCAGTATGCCTTTGTTTATGTTCCTAAGTGGAATATTCCAATGAGATGTCGTGTGGATACCCCTGCGTGGTGTCGAGAATTGATGACGCATGTGGCCCCTCCGACGGCACAAGAGGAATCTAACGCTCTGACCAATAAAGTGGCCCTTGAGAGAGCTTGGTTCAGCGTAGCACGGGGGGCTATGGCCCAGACAGACATGTTGGAAAGGTTTAAGAATCTCTTGGCCGATTATGATTCCCTTGCTGAGAACTATGTTGAGTGCTCCGAGACAGTTCGGAAGTTAGTTGATGCCCATTTGAGTTTGGAACATAATGCAAAACTTTACATGGATGAGATTAACCGTCTTAGGGCCGTGAAGGAAGAACATACAGGTTGTGCCCAGAAGATACAGATTCTAGAGAATGAGAAAAAAATACATGTCTTCTGCTAATCATGACCAAGCTGCCCGAATATACTCGTTGGAGGCTGAGCTAGCTAAGAAGGAATCCGCACTTACTTATACCGAGAGGTTACTAGCCAAAGGGGTTAAGGAAGTGAGAAAATTACTATTCAGCTTGGTCAAGCCAAAGTTGAAAAGTTTGACTGTATCCGAAAGCTGCTCCCTACGGTGGTTAGTCGGCTTCTAGGTAGTCACGAATACAAGAAAAGTCTTTTGGAGCCTTTTAATATGGCTATTCAAGCCGGGTGGGGCAGGGGGTTGAGCGAAGGACGTACTGATAGGGGGGTACTTGATCTTGTCCATAAGGCTAAAGACTTCGATCTTTACTCTGATAGGAAGTTGTACCTTATGTATGATAAGCTGTTCGAGGCGGAGTATCCTAACATTGAGAAGATTGCCGGTGGGTATCGCCATTCGGTGGCTGAGTTGTTAAGGGTTCACCCCGACCCTGTTCCTGCTGAAGGTACCTCCGCCCCTACCATCTCTAAAGCTCTTGGTGGATCCAGTGCCGCTCATCCGAAGGGGAGCTAGTATTCTATGATCCTGCTTATTGACTTGCTTCCAACATTTGGGTGTAATCGTTGAACATTCTTACCTTCTATGTAATGACAATTATTATTTGTCCAGATCATATTCATATTTGTTGTTGCATGTTTAACCTTTATCGCTTTTATTTGTATGTTTTACAATGTTATGGCGCTCTGGCGCGCCTTGCTTTTTTGACCAATGTACTGACAATTTTATATGCTTTAATTTGATTTTGTACCTAATTTTTGGTTCATCTTCTTTGACCAAAGGTCTGTAAATAGGTGCGTAGTACTCTTTTGGCTAGGCCTTTAGAGGTTTTATTCTTGCCTTTCGGTGCAGTGCACTCTGGCGCATCTCTTTTGACTGGTGGTCAGCAAAGAGGTATGTGATACTCTTTTGGCTAGGCCTTTAGAGGTTTTATTCTTGCCTTTCAGTGCAATGCACTCTGGCGCATCTATTTTGATCGGTGGTCAGCAAAGAGGTATGTGATACTCTTTTGGCTAGGCATGTAGAGGTTTTATTCTTGCCTTACGGTGCAACGCACTCCGGCGCATCTCTTTTGACCGGTGGTCAGCAAAGAGGTATGTGATACTCTTTTGGCTATGCCTTTAGAGGTTTTATTCTGGCCTTTCAGAGGTAGCGAGCCATCCGGTAAAGGTCTATGATTTCATGCATCAGTTATTGGAAAATTACCCATTCCTAAAAACGAGGAGTAGGGGCTTCATATTAATAATCATTAGAGTACATTGGAATTCCTTACTCAATGATTCCTACAAGTAACATTTTCAAAGATGAATTGCGTGCCAAGTACGTGGTACTTCTTTGTCTTCCATTGTTTGTAGCTTATAAGAGCCATTCTGTTATGCTTTCGCGACTCTATATGGCCCTTCCCATTTTGGCCCCAACTTCCCCTGGTCTTCCACTCTGCTTGCTTTGTTCTTCCGAAACACAAACTCCCCAGGTTTAAAACTGGTCAAATGGACCTTCTTGTTGTAATACTGTTCCAACTTCGTCTTGTACCTTGCTTCTCGGATGGCAGCTAACTCCCATCTTTCCGTCAGCAGATCTAAATTAAGACGAATCTCCTCCTCGTTGAGACCTTCCTTTATCATTATAGTTCTGTAAGTGGGCATACCTATTTCCGTCGGAATGACAGCTTTACTTCCGTATGCCAGGCTGAACGGTGTTTCCCCGTTGCTTGTTTTTATTGATGTCTGATGAGCCCATAAGACATTCGGAAGCTCATCCACCTAGCCGGCCTTCTCTCTTCCCAGCCTGGTTTTGATTCCTTCCATTAGGCTTTTGTTTTCTCTTTTTACCAGTCTGTTGGCTTGTGGATGGGCAACGGAAATGTTCATCTGTTGAACATTTAATCTTGTGCACCAGCTTTTAAACGAATCGTTCACGAACTGAGTGTCGTTGTTTGTGACGATTATTCGTGGAAGACCAAACCTGCAAATTATGCTGTCTAAGACAAAACGTATTACGTCCTTACTTGTGATTTTGACTAACGGTTTGGCTTTTATCTACTTGGTGAAGTAATCGATAGCCACGATTACATACTTGATCCTTCCGGAAGCTTGAGGAAGAGGTCCCAAGATGTTAATGCCCCATTGGTAGAACGGCCATGGGGCCATGATGGAATTCATGAAGGTTTTTGGAAGCTTTGGCACAGCCGAGTGTATCTGACATGAATCACACTTATGGATCTCCTTCTTGGCGTCTTCGTGCATGGTAGGCCAGTAATATCCTTGCCTTATTGCTTTTATGACAACAGCTCGGGGCCTCGAGTGCATGCCAGACGACCCCATGTGAATTTACCGGATAACATAGTTTGCTTGTAGTGGACTACACATCTAAGCATGGGTACCAAATAGGATTTCTTGAATAACACACTGTTTTCCATCGCGTATTGATTAATCTTTACTCGCAGGTTGCGAGCTTCGTTTTTATCCTCCAACCATATCCCTTTTTCCAGGCATCGAATGATTGGGGTCATCCAGTTGTCTCCTTCCTCCATCACTATGGTACTGATCTCCTTCCTTTCCGTCGACCGTTCATTCAGAACCTCGACTAAAACTTCTTTGGTTAAATGATTTAAAGCCACTAATGCAAGCTTACTGAGAACATCTGCTTTTTGATTTTGGTTCCTCGGAATGTTTTTTATGGAGAAAGATTTGAAATAAGCAATGTATTCTTTCGCCTTTGCTAAATAGTTCATCATGTTATCGCTGCTGGATACATAACTCCCATTTATCTGACTGACGACCAACTTAGAGTTGACCCTTGCTTCTAATCTTTGTACATTCATCTGCTTTGCGATTCTTAGCCCTGCAAGGAGTGCTTCGTACTCTGCTTCGTTATTGATGCTGTCAAATGTCAAACGGATGGCGTAAGTATGCTCAATGCCGCTTGGGCCAATCAATACCAAACCCGCTCCGGACCCCTTCGAGCTTGAGGCTCCGTCCGTGAATAATATCCACTCTTCTGTGACATCCTTTTTGGGCGTTACTCGAGGGGCTCGGAAATACTCCTCTGGTGGTTCTTCCCCTAGTTTTTCGGTTATGAAATCTGCCAATACTTGCCCTTTCACAACGTTTCTTGGTTAGAAGGTGATGTTATATGCCCTCCAACTCAATGGCGTATTTTGCCAACTTTCCTGAAGCTTCCGTCTTATTGAGGATTTGTTTTATGGGTTGGTCGGTTACGACTTCAACCGGGTGTGCCTCGAAGTACCGCCTCAATCTTCTAGTCATGTGCACTAATGATAATGCCAGGTTTTCCACCAGGACGTAATTTCTTTCTGACTCGTTTAAAGTTCTGCTGACGTATTGAACAGGGTTTTGCTTTCCTTTCCGATTGGTGAGCAGAACAAAACTTACCGCTTCGATAGATACCGCCAGGTATGCATATAGAGTTTCTTTCGGGTATGGAGGAGTGAGGGATGAGAGGTTCATGATGCATCGCTTCATCTGTTGAAAGGCTTCTTCAGCCTCGATGGTCCATTTATATTCATGTTTGTTTTTCTTCGTTATGTTCTTCAGCGTGTTAAAGAAAGGTAGGAATCTTTTTGCTGACTTTGCTAGGAATCGATTCAAGGCTGCGAGCTTTCCAGCCAAACTCTGCATCTCCTTCAACATACGGGGAGACTATAGGTCAGCGAGGATTCTTGTCTTTTTAGAGTTGGCGCGGATCCCCTCAGAAGTTACCATGTAACCCAAGAATTTACCTTCTTCTACCCCGAAAGAACATTTATTCGGATTTAGCTTCATGTTTATTTTTCTCAAATTGTCGAAGGTTTCTGCCACATCTGCTAATAACATCTTCTCGTTATTGCTTTTTATCACAATATCATCCACGTATGCCTCCAGGTTTCTTCCGATCTGTGACTAGAAAGTGGAGTCTACCAACCGTTGGTAAGTAGCTCCGGCGTTTTTTAGTCCGAACGACATTTTAGTGTAGCAGTACGTTCCCTGGTCGGTGTAGAACGCTGTTTTCTCCTCGTCTTCCTTTGACATCTGTATTTGATGATAGCCTTTGTATGCATCTAAGAAACACTTGTACTTGAAACCCATCACGGACTCCACCTTACAGTCAATGTTCGGAAGGGGATAGAAATCCTTCGGACAAGCTGAATTTAAATTCTTGAAATCAATGCACATTCTCCAATCTCCGTTATACTTTTTGACGAGAACATGGTTAGCAATCCATGTGGGGGTACCTGACCAGTCGGACGATGCCAGCTTTGACCCATTCTTCCACATTTCTCGTCACCTCTTTGCTCTTTTCGGGTGCTAAGACCCTACGCTTATGCTGTTCTGGCTCAACGGATGTGTTGACATTCAGATGATGTTCTATAATCCTTCGGGGAACTCCTATCATGTCTGCAGGTTCCCAAGCAAATACGTCCGTATTGTCTTTCAATAAAAGCTTTAACTGATCTTTGCATGTGCTAGGCAATCCCCCTCCTATGATGACCAATTGGTCTCGGAATACCGGATTTATCATTACCTCTTCGGTTACATTAACGGCCTTTGTTCATGCTTCCTTTTCCTCTTCAATCATTTGTTTCTTCTCTAACCTCTCGCATTCCGATATGATCACTGACCTGGTGACCAAAGTGGCGATTCCCCTTGGAGTAGGGAATTTCAACATCGAGTGGATGGTGGAAGGTATGGCCCTTAAAGCCCTTAGGCCTGTCCTTCCCAATATCACATTGTAAGGTGAAGGGGCCCTAATAACGGTGAATTTCATTGTCTTCCTTCGGCATAACCCTTCATTGCCGAAACACACCTCCAACTCTATCTTACCCAACGGCTTAGTTGCTTCTCCAGCGAAACCTACGAGGTCCGTCTGAGTTTCTTTCAGTCTTGCTTTTATTTCCGGACTAAGATTTTTGAAGCAATGTTCAAAAGTTACTTCCACCGATGCTCATCTATCCACATATATCCTTCTGACCAAGTATCCTTCTACTTCAGCCTCCACAATTAGTGGCTCGTTTGAAACGTCCTCTGTTGATACCGGGGGTAAGGTGATTGGGGCATTCATCCATCTTTCCGTTGTCTCACGTGCCTTCCTTTTTTTTCTTTCAAAGATCTGACCCCTATCATATTGATTATTTTAGCTTGCTGGGGACCATCTCCCATTTGATTCCCTCTTCCCCTTTGCCGTACATCCTTTATTAAATGATTCAATTTGCCAGATTCAAGTGCCGCCTCTAATTGCTTCCTTAATTGATGGCAATCGTTGGTGTGATGACCCTTCTCCTGATGATAATCGCAGAATCTATCCATGTTTCCCCCCCTTTGCGGGTGCGTCATTGGTCTTGGCGGTATTAGTCGTAATTGGGTTTCAGTTGCCAGGATTTCTTTGGGATACTTGGTAAGGGAGTCCAAAGTGAGGATAGGTGCCACTCGAGCTTAATGATCTCTCTAGTCAGGAGGTACGGGGGCTGATAATCTCTTCCCCTGTATGGAAGGGCGTTATCTCTCACTCTATAATTGTTTCGATATTCAAAACTTCGGTGATCAGTCTGTTCGTTTCGAATGGGACGATCATCTCTCCTTGTCGGAGGGAAGTACGACTTTCTATGTTGTTCTCCTGTTTCCCCCTTAGAAAGCTCTGTTTGTGCAAAAGCTTTTTCAAAACGGACGAAATCATCTAATCTCTTCATCATCTCATTCACCGTTGCTGGGGCCTTGTCTGAGAAGCATTTTGCTAGTTCTGGGAATTTAAGTAAATCCATGAAGGATGAAATCTTCATGATTTCCGAAACCTCCATAATGAAGCCAGTTTCTACTGTTCACATTTCTTTGAATGCCGACAGCGACTCATTAGCCCTTCTAATTATCTTGGTGATTTCTTGAGGTTCCTTGAAACATGCTTTCCTGACCGAATACCTAGTGGTGAATGCCTCCCTCAAGTCTGCCCATTCGTCGATACTGTTTGTCGGAAGGCGTTCGAACCATCCTCTTGCGGGTCCATCAAAGGTCTGCCGAAACATCCTACACCAAACTAGCATAGGCCACTCGTCAAAGTTAACCGCGTTGGCGAGGCGACCCAAGTGGTCCTCCGAATTAGTGGTTCCATCGTACAACTTTATATTGGTCGGCATCTTATACTCCGGGCCAGCAAATTCTATAATTTTGCGGGTGAGAGGTGTTTTCAAAACTTCCTTGAAAGGCTTTATAAGGTCGTCATCCACTACCTCTTTTCCCTTAACAATACGGGTGTCCTTCGCCGTGACGTCCTCTTCGCTGAAATCTAACCGTATGGGATCTGTCTTGTTCTTTCTGTTGTGATCTTTGATTAGGGATCTAAGAGCAGACACATGCCATTCAATTTGTTCTTTTGTGAGAGGTGGAGTGACCTCTCGGTCGTCCTGACCCTCGGGTCCTCCACCTTCTATAGGACCGGCCATTTGCTACTGTAATAGATGAGATTTAAGTCCCATGGATGGCGCCAGTTTGTCAAGGTAATTTTCCGTACCACGAGTGAGATATGATATTCTTCCTGATTTCGAAGGGTGAGACCAAACCCCTGTGAATAAGAAAGAAAAACGCGTTAGCCTCGCCTCGGGTTGTGACCCGAGACCAAGCTCCGGCGTGAGAGTAAGTATACAAGGAGAGCCGGAAGGTGTAGAAGTAAGTATACTGGGGCACTGTTCCTGACACCTCAGGAAGGGTTGCGCCGAACTACCTTAGGTTGGTGTCAGACGTCCTAGTCGCGTGAGGAACACAGTCCCGTAATTTCTGGAATGGTGGCGTTGCCATAAATGCTGGCCATGGACCGCTGGTTCAAAAGATGTTCTGGTTCCTTTAGTGTTTCCTGTCCAGTTCCTTTAACTGGTTCCGTCCGGAAGAACACGTCGCGTTCTGGTTTGGGTCCCTCCGGAAGGATATGGCGACCTTCGGTTTGGGTCCCTCCGGTATATACGGCGACAAAGATCGATTTTGTCTTTGCAAGATCGAGATCGTAAGATCCTACCAATCTATCATGTTCTGTAAGCAAGGGATAAACGAGTCAAACTATTTTTATTTTTACTCATCATCAAAGATAAATTTATATAATATCTTTTTAAAAATGTCAAAGTTCAAATTTATAATACTAAAGTAAAAGTAAAACACAAAAAAGTCAAGTTTCAATCGTCACATTCACGATTTAGCGGAATAAAATTACATAACATGCGTAATAAATGTCTCAAAACAAAGTACATCATTAGTATCACTACAATTAAGCTATCTAAATTAAAACTTAAAGGTTAATAGTTAAAACTATGAAAAGATAACAGAAAAAACAACAATTACATGTAAGAAACTTTTTGCTTCAGGTAACTAGAACATGAGAAGAAGAACCCTAATTTGTTTCATGTAATTTCAATTTGAGGAAAGTAGATAATTAGGTTTATTGATTAGAAAATCTTGAAATGAAACGTCAATACTTGTTACTGAGGTCAGCGGACTCGTATTGTTTTTTTTGGCCTAAAAAAAGTAATGGGCTAATAAGTATGTAAGTAAGTTAGTAACTTGGCAATTTGGTAAACTCGTATCGACACGCGATCTTACGATCTTACGTGCGAGTTTACGATCCTACTTACGATCCTACCTCTGATACGATCCTACACTGATCCTACACGATTTTATCAGGTGGGCATGTAAGATCGTACGATCTTACGTGTAAATGAACAATTTAGATAACAAAAATTACATAGCCACTAGAATGTCTAAAACTAAAAGTAAATTCATAGTCATTGTTAATCTACATCTGTTAATTTATTTGCTAAACATCTAAAAGCTAGACACCAATTAATTAAACAAGTCATATGATAAAATCAAAGAACAAAGAAGAAATAAGAATACAAGTAAATAAATAATAGTCAGTTATCTCTACTACTTTATAAAGCATTTAGCTCATTCTAATTTTAGAATAAGTCTTTAAAATTTTTAATTAAAAAACATTTCTTTTTTAGGAAATATTTATGTTACATATGCAAAAAAGTTAATACACAATGAATAAAAATATAACATATGCTTATTAAATGAAATTAATACATACAAATGAATAAAATTGTAACAACTTATTTTAATCAATGTGATAAAATATTCCAATTTAAAAAAACTGTAACTGCCTCATTTAGAAGAAAAAAAACCGTAACATCACACTAATATTAATAGCCCAATATAAAAAAGTAACCTAAATTCTTGTTTTGGAAAGATATAAAACAATTCAAAAATTCATACAGAAATATAACTGCTCGTGATTCTTAAAATGTCTTTACTCAATTGTAATAGCCATTCAATATTATAACACTGCATTAAAAATATTCATTTGTAACCGCCCATTTTATTTGTAACAACCCGATTTATTTGTAACAGCCCATTATAATATAAAACCCGCCACAAACAAATAAACACACATAGACCACCATCACCAACCATTTGACCACCACCATATACACTGGCCGGCCACCACCCACGACAGGACCGCCCATGGTAAAGAGACAACAAACTCTCCAAAAGTATATAGTTTTTTACGTATCAAGTTTATATATAATTAAGGTAAGTTAAAGTTGTAAAAAAATATACATCAAACTTAAAATAAACCCACTCAAAATGTAAAAAACAAAAAAAAAATTTATAACAATTTAAACAAATATATGTTGAATTAAAGAGCACAAAATTTTAAAAAATATAGTAAAATTAGATCATAACAAAATTAAATTGATAAAAAAAATATTTCAATTTGAAAATAAAGGTGATTTTTTAATCAAAAGATGACACATGTCACTTTTTGATGTGATTCCAAAAAATGAGATGGATGGTCAAGATTGCACCTGCTTATCTTAATTTTTAATGGGTCACACATTATAAATGCTTTATATAGTAGTATAGATAACACTGCATTAAAATATTCATTTGTAACCGCCCATTTTATTTGTAACAGCCCATTATAATATAAAACCCGCCACAAACAAATAAACACACATAGACCACCATCACCAACCATTTGACCACCACCATATACACTGGCCGACCACCACCCACGACAGGACCGCCACCAATGCAAGATAACCCACGAGCCAACCACCAAAGTCGACACCTTCAGACTATTTTTGAGGTTTTTTACGGGGTTTTTTGCAGTCTTTTGTTAGACTTATACCTACTTCCTGCCGACACAAAAACAAACACACATGTGTGTGACGATGGTGAAGGGTGACCATGGTGAATAAAAGGTGTTTGATGTCGGTGTTGTCGGTGTGGCTAAGCTTTGGTGGTGGTTTCAAGTTTGTAGGTTTTGTGGAAAGAACAACAACAAATATGTTTCACTCTTTCTTTCATTCGGTCAAGATAAACAAAAAAAACACATATTAACTTTACCCGAGACCTCATTTAAAGATCTAGAAGCCGTTCTTTTGAAGACAAAGAAAAGGGTATGATCGATGTGTGTTCTTCGTTTTATAACAAGTGATAAAGGGGGTGTTTATGATTAGTGTAGGTGAGATGCAAGAAAAAGAAATATTGGCGTTGCTGTGATTTTGGTTTGTTGGAAATGATAAAGTCGGTGGTTGCACAAAAGAAAAAAAAAAGGCGTGTCTATTTTTTTTGTCATTAGGTTTTCTAAATGACAGAAATATTAGGCTGATTTCTTTTGGGGTTAAATGTTTCTTTTGGGCTGATTTCTTTATAACCGTGGACATGGATAATTTTTTATGGGCCGGTGATTTAAATGTTGGTCGAGGGACGAAATTTTTGACTAGGTAATTGGTAACATAAGCTTTTATTTGGAATGAAATTTAGTATATTATTTGGGACTAGCCGGATACTTACGTGTTGCGCCGACAGTTACCTGTGTAATCAAATTTTCTAAGGAGCGAATGTTTATAATATTAATAAACAGATTTATTTATTGGGAAAATGTTACATCTTTATAATATTAAGAAACAAATTTATTGTATGGTATCTAAAGCATATCTTACGTCGAATTTATAGTGGCGTTTAACATTAATTTATGTTTATATAATGCTACATATGTTACTCTCTTTAATCGGACCTTATGTTTATTTGACTATGAAATAATTTGCATTGCTAATGCTAATAGTTATTTTAATTAGAAGTTGATATTCTTTCGTAAAACTATTGTTAGAAAAAGTGTATAAATGAAAAACGTTTGCTCGTCACAAAATTAGTCATCGGGTACCCGCCGCCGCATTGCGCGGGTACCCTGCTAGTCATATAAATGGATTTGGTGGAAGGTTATCAAAGAAGGTAAAATTATAGGAGCAGGTGATAGTACTATAGAAAAATATCAAATTTTAAAGAAGAAATTGAAATTTTGGGTGTGTTTTAATTAGGAGTTAGGTATGTGTTTTTCTAATTTTTTTTTGTTTAATACACAAACAGGGTACTAAAGTTTCTAAAAAAGTTGGCTTAAGTAACTAGAGTTCCATTTTGTTCATCTGAGTTACCCAAGTTTGCGTGACCGGTTGTTTGCGTTACTCCCTATATTACAACTTAGGATAACAGGTTAAAAATCCTAACGTGCAAGGTCAAATTGACATACAAACCCCATCTTCAAGCCCCAGTTTTCATTTTGTAATTTTTTTCAGAATAGTAAAACCATCCCATGCTAACGAAAACACTAAGATGTAAAAATTCCACCTGATAGTTGACTCAAAACTACCCAGGCATAGCTATATATACACCATGTAACATCATTCAGGCATTTCAACAAAAGTTGGTGTGTACGGTTGTATCAATACAACAAACGAAAAAAAGAAATTGAAGAAAGAATGGTTATTGACTCAATGATACCAAATCATATGTAACAAATTCTAATTCAACAAGTAGGATAATGCGTAGGATTCAAGCTATAGAAATAAAATATTCTGAAAGATATCGAACGTGGTTCCTACTCCAAGAAACTCCCAATACGCCGTATCGAAGCCTTTTGATACGCCGTATTGACCTTTTTCCAGACCTTATAAATAGAAAACTCAAAAACGAGTTTTAAGGGTGCTAAATCATATTTTCGATACCTAAACCATTAAAGTCAATTTTCAGAGGAGAAGAAGAGTAGAAGAGGTCTTGCAACGTAATCAATTCTATAGGAAACAACTTGTAATATCTATACTCTTGTAATCGTTCAGTTTTTGGTATAATTCGTTAACTAAGTTAATTTACCTTGGCTAAAATATTACTCTTGTATTGATTATGACGTTTGAAGGCTAATACATTCGGGTATTAGCCATTATTATGAAGATCTTAATGTTTGGTTTGTTTATCTCGATTGCTTAATTTGTCATTGATTGCTTGTTTATGTTTATCATCATACTTGTTTACGTGCTTTTGTATGCGACCTATCATTCAACTGGATCTAGTGATACGGACCAAGTAATATAGATGCCGGGATGACTCTCCATATAGTGATTTATACATCTAGACCAATATGATCACAAATAACGACCTATATTTGCCCTTAGATTGTGAGCTTTGTTGGACCAGCAGGTGACCTTGGGATCAACGAGTACGTTCTCAATTTATTGGTAAAGACGTGGTTAATGGACTACTAGTGTATGAATTGCCTTTAAACAGTAAGTGGGTAAAGTCTCTATGAGCTAGGGTTTAACAAGATCACCATTGCTTTAATCCCTAAGAGAGATTATAATCAACAAATAAGGATGCTTTATGCGGATACGTTTAATTGTGACAGAATTCTATGTGTCTAGGTTTAAGGAAGAAGTACCGCCTAAGTCTTAAGAATGATATGCCGCCTTGAGATAAGTAATCATTGCACTAAATAAACAAACCAACATTCTGATTGGATTAATGATGGTTAATACAGTTTTCTTATATTTGGCTAGACCGCTCTTTTATCTTCTGTTAATTTGCTTGCGTGTGTTTTAGTGTCTTTAGTTGATTTTAGTCACCACAAAACCTGTGCCAGTCTCTCAGGCTGAAAAACCCCTTATCCGTTAGATTTAGGATTAACATAGGTTTAGCATAGGTTTAACATAGAATAGAATTAACTTAGTTTAGGTAACCAAAATATTAATAAATTGAAACATTGTTTCTCGCTCTTAGTGATCGACACCCTACTTACCACGAAACTCCCATCTAACCGGGTACACTGCCCGTTAAAGTGTTGTTTTTGGTAAAGTCGGTAAAATATAAATTTAAAACATGAAATCATAAAATTAACACCACACAACGACACATCAAGTTTTTGGCGCCGTTGCCGGGGAGTGAAAATTTAATCTTGATTTTTATTTGATATTTTAGTTTTTAGATTAGATCTAACCCTTAGGATTAGTGTAGCTTAGAATAGTTTCCATTCCTGTTTGTTTGTTATTATGTTTTTGTAATACGGCGTGTTCAGTTTACTGAATACGACGTATTTGTTATTTGACGGTTTTCCTTCATAGCAAGTGTATTTCAGGAAGAAGAATGGAAGACCCCAACATTACTATGGAAGAATACATCAGGCTCGAGGAAGAAAAAGCCCAAAAATGTGGTAAAATGTATAACTGGGAAACTGCTAAGTATGGTAAGATCTGGTATGATGAAGACGTTCACGATATCAGATCCGTTGAAACCGAATTCCCAGCTATCGTCTTCAATGATAATTTGACATCGAATGAAACACTCTCTTGTGAACCCACTGTAAGTTCTCTTAACGATAATGAAATTAACTTTAGAATATCGTTTGACGAATCCAATAATGAAGATTACACGGTAGTTTTTGACAAAAACTCGTTTTCTTATAAAATAATTTCTGCCAATAATTTGAAAATGGATTCGGAAAATGATAATGAAAAAGTTAATATGCCTTTGTTTCAGTTACCCGAGCCTACGGTCAGTTATTTTGATGATTTAGACTTCTTTAAAGATTTTGAGAATGAATTTCCAGCCATTGTTTACAATGATGCTCTAACGTCTAAATCAGAATTCTTAACTGAACTATGCCCTCAACATATCAATGAATTTGATTTGAAAGATGAAACATCATTTATAGAATATGATGAAGAGGAACAAAATGGTTTGTACTTTAATGATCTATTCCCTTTCAACATAATTTATCATGATGTTCTAAAATCGGATAAGGACAATGATGATAATAAAATCGATATAATACAATCTTCGGGGGTAATGTAAATACACAAGGGGCAAATAAGCTTCTAGAAGCGAGTCAAGATAAACTCAATAATATTTTCAATGTGGAAAGTTTTATCATGAAATTAAATGTAAATATCGTGGTTTGGAATTATCTTGTCAACGGAATGCTATTAAATCTTATTAAGAATTTTTATGTGCCGTTTGGCATTCCGTTCGACCCTAAACTGTATTATAAGGATAGTGTTTACACAAGAATGTTGCGGAGGCCAAGGTACGTTTTCTTTACTTTGTTTAAATTAGGAAAATTGGTCTCCAAGAATGGATACGACGTATTAGGTAAACACCTTGTGGGAACTAGAAGGGGGGATTGAATAGTTTTTACCGTTTTAAAATTAAAACTTAGATTGTCGACTTATGTGAATTCAAGAGATATACACAAGTATATATGATAGCGATGCAATAAGTAAATAAACAATCTATGAAATATAAGCAAGTAAAGATAAGAAAGATCAAACCGATGACACAATGATTTATAATGGTTCGGCTACGAAGCTCCTCTTCGCCCTACTCCACTCCCCAAGTACCCAACTTGAGAGTTATCTTCACTATGTCAACAAGCTCCCTTTAGGCGGAGAAAATTATACACGTCGCTTACACTATTTCCGGTACTAAGCTAAATACCGAGTTCTACTTCGAGATAGAACTAATCTAACACACTATGTATTTTAAGGCCTAAATACTAACCTATCATACACATATGATACACACAACACACAACACAAGATATACAAGATGAATGATTATCACAAACGTGATGACACAACTAAACTAATAACACTTGAAGCTTGACGTCTTCTTGAGTGTTCTTCACTAAAGAGTGGAATGAGTTGATCACTTGTAATGGATTATGTAACAAGTATAATGATCAAAGAATATACAAAAGATAAAATATGCATGAGAAAAATATTTGTAAAGAGTTGTTTAAAATGAAGGAATGAGGTTGTATTTATAGGCAACCATTTGAAATTCAAATCTGTCCCTAGGGGAACCATCCGTGCGACTCACGAATCCACCATCTCCTGGATCCGTGCAGTGCATTTGGTGGATCCGTGGGAGGAGCTGGGACAAAATTTGTCATTTTATGATTAACCCCAAATATATACAACATATTGTTTTGTACTTCTTAAAACTAGTTTTATAGATTCGTCTAGAAGAAAGTATTTCTTAACATGAATAAGGAAAGATTTTCTAGATTTGGGAAGATTTGGAAAGATTTAGAAAGATTGTTTCCACTTATGGTTAATCCTATTTTGTCTTACATGATTAATATAACTAGCTTATAACTAATCATATGTTAAGTTAAATCATTTGATTAGAAAAGGTTTATGCAAATGATAATATTTTCTTTGATCATTAACTATGTTTAATAATGCCATATTCATACCTTAAGTGATTTGTCGGCATCAAGTAAACTTTCGACTAAATAACTTGTTTACGTAAACTTTTACGAAGTATGAAATTATATTTGTTATTATCAAAACATGAAGATCATTAAATATAAATATCGTTTTACGCGAATATTTGTATTAACAATCTCCCCCTTTTTGATGATGACAAAATATAAACTCATGTTTTTTTAAAAGTTACTAAATAAGTATTTAGTAGATGAGTTTATATATCTTCTCCCCCTTTTTGTCGAAGCAAAAAGTGTCAGTGAGGGGGTCTTGCAAGTCTTGTCGTTGATGAATGCTAAGTCACTTGATGACGAATGCAAAAGAAAAAAATAACGACAAAGTTGCAAGTACTCCCCCTTGGTTGGGGCACCAAGGAATCGAGCTATGGATGCGTTGCTACAAAACAAAGTTAGTAGATAAGAAAATATATATATGACACTCACAAATGCACACATATACATTTTATGCAATAAACATCCATCAACACAACAAATAAAAATAATGTTAAATCCATTATAAGGGATAAAACATTAAATTTAGCGTAAAAGCCATTACATGATAAGCCTAAGCAAAGAAGAAAAAAATGAAGAAAACAAATAAAAATCCTAAATCTTGGGATATATCATTTTCCCATATAATCCATGGGGTAAGGTGAGATTTGCACACGGCTAGTACGGAAAGTAAGGTGGGTGTGGTGAAGGACCGAGGTGGTGTCGAATGTATGAGAACATATAGTTGACACGGTTTCAGAGCATTAGGATTTCATGCCTTGTAGTACTACAACATTGACAAAACATGTTGTGAAGGTGAGGCATGTCATTTAGATGAACAAAATCCAAAATGTTTGGAGGATTAGGAAAATCTTGATTTCCAAGATTTGGTGGTGGATGGTGAGGGTTTTCAAGTGGAGGTGCATTGTTGTGGAGGAGAGGTGTGTTGTTGTTAATGTTAACAAACAAAGGTTGGGTTGATGGCGATGGTTCAAATCCGGGTGGTAGATTTGGAAAACCGGAAGGTGGTCGAGAGACACGTGGTGGTGGAGATGGATTAGAAGGGCCCGGTGGCCAATTATCCATGGTTTGAGCGTAGGGATCATTTGATAATATTTGTGGTGGAGGAAGTTCTTGAGGTTCAAGTTTTATCGGAATGACAAAATGAAGTTTTGGTGAGGGTACAATGTGAGTTGGTGTTGGAGACTCACTTGGTGATGATGAAGAGGTGTAGTGTGTGATCTTGCTAGAGACGGATTTTGATGGAGCTTGTGGTGGTGAAAGGGATTTCTTTCTAGGAGGTGGTGAAGGTGTTCTCTCATTTGGTTGTTCCTCACTTGAGGATGTGATGTTGACATAGTTTGGATACTTGACACTCATTCTTGCGGTTTTTCTTTTGAAGTTTGGTGAGTTTGTTTTGGATAAACTAGTCATGGTTGTAAGTAAGGAGTGTAAGCAAAATATGAGAAAAATGGTGTTTCAGGATGATGATTATAAAGGAAAAGTGGTGATATGAATTGTATAATGGTTCTTAGATTATATGGTGAACATGTTATATCCTAAGGTTTAAGATCACACATAGTATCATATAGCATGATTATAAGATAAAGTAGAAAAAGTTAAAAATCAAGAAAATTCGAATTTTGGCGCCTGGCCTGGAGATCCACGGATCCACCAAAATAAGGTACGGATCTACCTATGGTGGATCCGTAGGTCGCAAGATTTCATAAAAACGACCAGAACATGCATTTACGCCCCAAACATAAAATAAATCATCATGCAAGCATCATTGTCATCTACCAAATGTCATAAAACATACGATAACAATATCCATAACCCACAACAACATCTAGTGGGTGCTAAGTTTCAACATTCATCACGATCTTAACAAGGTGCAAATTATCACATACCACAAAAGCATATAGACACAGAGCAAGCATAATCATTTTTGCTTCTCCAAGTATTCAGTGAGGGTGCCGACATATCGGTTCAAGCATTTAAACATTCCTCTCTTCTCTCGTTGCGCTTTGGTTAGATCCTCATTGTCGGATAGCTTATCATAGAACTCGAGAAAAGATGGAGCTTCATTGTCATCGGATGATGAGGATGAAGAGGTGATGACCGAGGGAGAGGCAACTTTCTTTCCCTTCTCTTTGTTGGGATTTCTTGAAATGTTAATAGGATCCATGACATGTTCATGAAATGTGAACCTAGAAATTAGGGCAATGGCTTGAGGGTTTGTGTAAAGGATATAATTGTAAAGACGGGTCAAAAGCATGGCAAAAGGCATGGGGCCTTTGCTCTTGTTTATGACTTCCTCCATTCGATAAATGATCATCAAAGTGAAGTTGAACTTTCTTCTAATGGTGAGGTAGTAAAGCATGTATGCAGTGCATGCTTTTACCTTGTTTTTTTTGTCAATAGAGCAAAAGAAATTTTCCTTAAAGAAGAGTTCCCATCCTTTCAAATCGAAACGAATGTCATCAACATATAGTTTGTTGGGGTCTCTTAGAAGTTGAGTTCGAGTGGTTCTAGGAACGGTGATGGCCTTTTTGACAAGGTCATGTTTATGGACAAAGAAGTTGCTATTGGGAGGATCGTCGAGAGAACTTAGTGGCTATTCGCTTGAGTAGAAGGTTTCTAGAGTATGAGGAGTTTGAAGGATTCGAGAGAGTCAAGATAGAGTTAGCGTGAAGGTGAATTGTCTAAGCTTGAACTCAATACAAGGAATATCTTCCTCATTTCTTTTGACTTAAAGACTGATAAAATTCAACAACAAATCTAGGACATATGGGTTCATTGAGAGTGAGAAAAGGCTCAAGACCTATAGCTTGAAAGAAAGGGAGCATGTTGTTTTCGGCAATGAAGGATGGAGTAACAATTCTTCCTTTATGGAAGAGACCCTTTTCAAGAGTGCGGTAAGACTCCCTAAGATCTTCATCCATTTGTCTAGTACGATGGACTCTAGGTAGATACTCTTTAGTACGTTTGTAGTCCATTTATGTTGTGATTTCACCTATAAGTAAATAACAATGACTCAATAAATGAAAAATAAGATGTAAACGTGTTTATATGCATTTGATGTGGGTGTGCGGTTTGCTTGATGTAGGATCCCTAGATCATTCCAT
Source organism: Tanacetum coccineum (assembly GCA_026074375.1). Lineage (NCBI taxonomy): Eukaryota > Viridiplantae > Streptophyta > Magnoliopsida > Asterales > Asteraceae > Tanacetum > Tanacetum coccineum. The sequence continues at coordinate 22,217 of BQNB010001038.1, forward strand.
GTATGAAGCACAAAATCAATGGCACAAAGATTTAAACAATGAAGAACTTTTGATTGAAAGAAACAAAGAGTTGCTACAAACCCTTAAGATGAAAAATAAATAATGGAGAAGCTAACCTAATTTTGACTAAACTAGGTGTATTTATACTAATAAGGATTTGCCTTTGAGGGCTTTCTTTTTGGGCTTTTTACATCTTGGCCCGTATACATAATAAACATTAATTAACATTGACTTTCGAGCTAGACTTTTGTCTTGTATCTTCGAGTGACCGAAGCTTCTTTGTTCAGGACCATTTATGTGATCCTAACAATCTCCCCCTAGATGAGGTCATGAGAAGCTCACTCGTGCTTGTCTCTTTAGCTCATTGTTGATAGGGTACTTCACTTGTTGTGCTTCGGTAATTCAATCTTTAACACCTTGATCATGATCTTCAGAACTTGATGTGATGACTTGATCTTGATCTTTGACTTGTTTAAGCTTTACTTCTTTGAATTACTTTGTGATCTCCTTTCACTTAGACTTTGCCATACGCTGATCTTTAGTCTCACATGCTCATATCTGTTGGAATCTTTGAAAGCTTTGATGATGTCTCTTCTTCCAATCATTGTAACTTTTAGAATTTGAAGAAGACATTGATTCTCAGAGATTGTGCGGAAGCCTTGTATGAAAACTTTCTTGATTACTTCAGATACTGTGGTATGGATATGAGCATGTGTCTTGCATCGGAAACTTTGAGTCGTCATTCGCCATGATATAACAATTTAGTCACCAACAAAAACATTTTGTTATGTAAAATCCACTTAATGTGTTCTAGAAAAACATTTTGAGAACACACAAGGTTTTATATTTGAAGGGACCGAGTATAGACGATACTCAATCTGGTCGGTTACATTAACCTCTGATTCCGTGAGGATCAATGATTACAGTATGAATACTGCACCTGTGATCAGATAGATTCATTAATAGAACCTTCTTGACAGGTTTTCCGGCACGTGACAAGCTAGTTCCTCTAATACCTAAGTATCAGATTCCCTAATGTTCGCCGTTCTCTAGACCAGATGTCCGAAGACTAACACACTATAAGTATTTCTACTAATAGAATGGTAAAGAGTGAGTCAGTACAGTTACTATCTGCTGACTATACCGTATAATTCCTTTTTCAGCGTTCGTTTATTCATTCTTTTATTTATATCGTCTTTTTCTCTATCTTTTCCTTTTTCCTTTTTTTTTTCTTTTCTTTCTTTCTGTTTTCTCTTTTTTTTTATCTTTTACTGCTGTCCTCTATTTGCTTTTTCTGTTGTATTTCGCTCTATTACCTATGTTGTCCACTTTCCTGCTTTCGCCTTGATTTTCCTGCAAATTGTTTCCTTTCTTTCTCTTTTCTTTACTGCTCTCTCTTTCATTATGACTTTTTTGTTTTCTTTGTGTCTTTTTGTTCCTTACGTATTTTCTACTTGTTCTCTTTTCTCTTCTCCACTTGTTTCCCGTTTTTCATTTTTCTTCTTTGTATCGATTCGGATTCCTGCTTGTTGTGTTTTTTTTTTCTTTTTTCTTTTTTTTTCTTCTTCTTTATGTTCTTTTCTCTCTTTCTTCTTGTGTCTTTCCTTCTCTTTCTTTTTCTTACCTCTCTTCTTTGGCCCTTTTTCTTTTGTCTTTCTTTGTACTTCTTTCTTTTTTGACTTTCTTGTCGGTTTAATCGTTTGTGTGTTGTTTCTTTTACTTGCTTGTTATGTTTCTCGCTTTTCTATTTTGTTATCATTTCCGTTCTCTCTCTTATTTTATGGTGTCACTCCTTTTACCTTTTCCTATCCTTGCTCCCGATTGGATTTTCTTACAGTCGCTTCCATCTTTATTGTGTCGGAATCTTATTTTTTTTATTCCTTCCCAGTTTTTCCCTTTGTGTTATGTTTTTCACTTATTATGCTTACTTCGTTTTGCTGCCGCTAACTTCGTATTCTTTTTGTTTTCTGTTCCTCTAATTCCTGTGTCGTTTTTTGTATCTTATTTTTTGTTCTTCTCTTCGTGCTTTCCTGGGTTTTTCTGCCCATGTTTTTTTCACCCCCGCCCCCCCCCCCCCCCCACCCCCCCCCCTACCCCACCCCCCCCCCACCCCCTACTGTCTTGGTTTCGACTGTTTCTTTTTTGTGCCTGCTGCCCCTTTTTGTTTTTCGTCTATTTAATGTTTTTTTCACTTGTTCTCTTGTCCGTTGTTAATGTTTCTCCCTTTTCCTCTTCGGTTTCTTTCTTTTCGTTTTTTTCTTTTTTCCTACTTTTTCTGTTTTTTTCTTTTTTTCTCTTTTATGACGACGATGTTTTTTCCCCTGGTGGGGGGTTAGTTTTTTTGTTCTCTCTTTTCTCTTCTTGCTTATTTTTTTTTTCTTTTCTTTCCTGCTTCTCTTTTGCTTACAATGTCCTCCTTTTTTTATTCTCCTACTTTTTAACGTTTTTTTGTTCTCTCTTCTACCTTTTCTTTACTGTCCGTTCTTTTCTTTCCTTTTTTTGTATTCCATATCCTTCTTGTTTTTCTTTCTTCGCTCGTGTTTCCCTTACTTGTTTGTTCTTTTTTTCCATTATGTTCTCTCTTATTTTCATTTTTGTTTTTACTTTTACGGCTGTTTGTACTCCCTACTCTTTTTCTTCCTTTTAATTTTGTTCATTTTGTTACTTTGTTTTTTTGTTCTACTTTTTTTTTTTCTATTCTTCTCGCTCTTTCCCCTCCTTTTATTCCCACCACTTATTCTTTTTCTTTTGTCGTGTTGCATCATCCTCTTTTTTATTGTTGCTTTTTCTGCTTCTTATCTGATTTCTTTCTTTTACTTCTTCTTGCTTTCGTTATCTGTTTTTTTTTCCAGATTTGTCGTTTTTTCTTCTATGTTTCTTACTGTTTTCCTCTTCTTTGTTCTAATGTTTTCGTAGACTCTTCTTTCTTTTAGTCTGCGTTTTCCTTTTTTCTCTTTTTTTATCATTTGTTTGTTTATTTTTGATCTTCTTTTCTTTTTCTTATTGCTTTTTTCTCATTTCTATTTTTCTTTTGCTAACTGTTTTCTTTTTTCTTTTAGCTTTTTTCTCGCTCTTTTCTTCATTTTTGTATTTTATACCTTCTTTTTACCTGCCTTTATTCCCTTCTTCCCCCTTATTCGCTTGAGGATCATCTGTTTTTTTGCTTCCTTTAGTTCTATCTTCAGTTCAGTCTTCGTTTTGGTCCGTACTTTTCCGGTCATCTTTCCTTTTTTGTTTTTTTTATACCCCTTTTTTTTTTTCTCTATTCTTTTTTTTTGACTGAGAATATCTTTTGTTTTGTCTCGACATTGTTTCTTATTCTTTATCGCTTTTTGTTTTTTTTTGCTCATTTTCAACTGTTTTCTTTTCCTCGTTCATCTTATGTTTGATTTTTCCTTCCATCGCTTTTATTTGCTTTCTTTTTCTTTGTTTACTTCCTTACTAGCTCCTCTCTCCCTTTTTATTCCCTCTATTTTTCTTACCTTCCTTCCCTTTCGCTCTTCTTCTTCTCTTTCTTTTTTTCTTCCTTTTTTTTTTATGTCCCTTCTTTTTTGTTTCCTTGCTCTTAGCTTTTTTTTTGTTCTCCTGTGGTCTTCTTTATCGTCATCTTCTTCCTTTCTTTTTTTCTCCTTCTCTTTCTTCTGTTTCCTTTTCTCTCTTCTTTATTTTCTACTTGCTGTTTTCTCATACTTACTCACTTCATTATTTTTTTCCGTCCTTTTTTAACTTCCCCGTTCTTTATCTCTCATTTTTATCTTTAACTCTACTTCTGATTCTGTTTTCTTTTTTTTGCTTTTTTTTTGCTTTCTGTTTTTTTCGTCTTGTCTTCTTTCTTTTCTCCACTCTTTTTTTCTCCTTACTTTTCGTTTCGTTCTCTCTTTCTTTCTTCTTTCTCTATTCCTTTTTTTTTCCTTTTTCCCTTTTGTTTTTTTTATTTTCTTTTTTCGTTTGCTCCTTCTTTTTTTCGACTTCTTTCCTTTTCTGTTTCTCGTTTTTCTCTTCTTCTTTCTTCTTATATTCCCCTTATTTTTTTTTTTGGCCGTTTTCACACCTATTTTTGTTCGTTTTTACCCCCTCTTTTCTATTCCTTTTTTTCTACTTTCTCCTTTTTTTTTTACTTTCTCACGTTGCCTTCTTCTCCTTTGTCCTTTTTTTTTGTTATTTTTATTCCTTTCGTTTTGTGTTTTCTTACTTTTCTTTTTTATTTTCTTTGCCTCTTCTTGTCATTCTCTCCTCTTTCTTTCCTTCTACTTTTTTTTTTTTGTTTGATACTTTTCCCCTTTTTCATGATTCTGTCGCTATGCTCTATCTCATTCTGCTTCTTTTCTTCTCTTTTCTCATTCTTCTTTCACTTTATGTATTCGTTTTGGGTCTGACTTTTTTAACTTAACTTTCTTTTATATATTGTTCTTCATTCCGTCTTACATTACTTTTCTTTTAGTTTTTATTTATTTACTTTTTCTAACCGCTCCTTTTCTTTTGTTACAAATCGATTCTTTTTTTTCCTCATTTATCTACCTTGTATTTCTTTGTTCCCTCTTCTGTTCTTCTTCTTTTCTCTTTCTCTTCGTCCTCTCTTTCTTCTTTTATCAACGTCTCTTTCTTATATTTTTTTTTTCGCTTCTTTTCGCTTGCTTTTTAATTTTTCTACTTTTCTATTTATTTGTCTATTTTCGTTTTTTTCGTTCTGTGTTTCTTAGTTCCACTCGTGTTTTGTTCCTTTTCATCATCTTCTTTTTTCTTTTTTTCACTTTATTTCCTTCTTTTTCGCCTCTTTTCATTTTTTTCTCCTGTCTTGCTCACTCTTGTCTTTGGTTTTTTCTTTTTCCTGATCTTTTCTTCTCCCTGTCTTTTTTTCTCTTACTCTCAATAGTTCTTATCCTTCTTTTGTTTTGTATGTTTTTCTTTTTCTACTTTGCGACGGATTTTTTCTTTCTCTTAATCTTCTGCGCGTTCATTATCCTTTCCCTTTTTCTTCTTTTTGCCTCTCTTTTATTTCTTCCCTCTACTTTCCGTTTTTACTCTTTTTTACCTTCCTCCCCGTTTTTTTTTTTTCTTTTTCATTTATAGCTTCCTAGATTTCACCTTTTTTTTCTTTTTTCTACTTTTTCTTTTCGTTTTGTTTTTTCTTCTGTTCTTTCATTTGTTTTGTTACTTGTCTGTTCTTCTCATTTTTTTTACTTTTTTTTTTCTCTATTCCTTTATTCCTCATCTCTTTTTATTATCTGTTGTTTTCTTGTCTTCCTTTCATCTTCTGTTTTATTTTTTCCTCGACAAACTCTCTACTTGTTCGATTTTACTCTTTCGTTTTTCTATTATTTTTTTCCTTATAACTCTTTTTATGTTCTTTTTTCTCTCTTGTGTTTTTTCTTTTTTTATCTCGCCTTTTTTTCGTTCCCTTTTGTTTTTGTTTTTTTTTTTTTTTGTTTCTTTTTTCCTTTACTTTTCTTTGGTTTTTTTACTTTCTCCCTTCTTTCGTTGCTTGTTCTTTTTTTTTCATTTTTTCCTTTTCTTTTTGCTTCCTTTTTTTATTTTCTTTTCCTTTGCTTTTTCCTTAGTTTCCCTCCTTTTTTTTTTGGTTTCGTCTTTTTTTTCTCTTTTTTTTTTCTCTCCCCTTCTGCTTTTTTTCCTCTTTCATTCTTTTCATCACTTTGCTTTTTCTACATTCTTCTTTTTTGTTATTTCGTAACTTTTACATCTAAATCTTACTCTTTTCTCTGTTTTCTTTTATTTCGCTAGTTGCATTATTCTCAATTACATCTTCCTTTTTCTTCTCAATTTTTTATCGCTTTTACTTACTGATACCTTTTTTTTTCTTCTCTTCTTCTTTTTTTTTGTACAACTCTTTTCCGTTCTTATTTTCTCCTTCTTTTTTGGTTTTTTTTTCTCGTTTCCCTATTTTCTTTCTCTTTCTACCTTTACTTCTTCTCTTTTTCCTTGTTTTTTTTCTTTTTTTTTTTTTTGCTTATCCCTTTGATTTTTCTTGTGTTCCTGTTTACTGTCTGTTCTTCTTTTATTTTTCTTTTCATTGTTTTTTTTTTCTCTCTGTTTTTTTTGTTGTTTGTCTGGTCCCCGGCTCGCGTTTTTTTTTTTTTCTTTTTCTCGCTCGTTTGTCCTATCTTTTTTTTACTTACTATCTTCCTCGTCTTACCTCATACTCTTTTTAGCCTGTCCCTACTATACATCCTATCCAGTTCCATTATTTGTTTGCACTCGCTTTTTTCACTTTTTTGTCTTTTTTTTCCTTGTGAGGGTCTCTCCTTCATTTCTTCCGCTATTTCTTTATTTTTCGTTTATTTCTCTTTTTCGGTTTCTCGTGTTTCTTTTTTTTCTGCTTTTACTGTTCTTTCTCTTGTCTTTTTCCTGTTGTTGCTCTTATCCTCTGATTTCTTCTTCACTTTATTTTTTCATTTCTTCCCCCTCTTTATCTCTTAATTTGATCTTTTTTTTTTTGTTTTCTTTCTTACATTTTTCTCTTTCTTTTTTCTTCTTTTTTTTTGTTCTCTTTCATTTTCCCCTATCGTGTTTCTTGCCTCTCGCTTTCTTCCTTTTCCTTTTTTTTGTCTTTCTCTCTTCACTTTTTTGTTCTTATTAAGGTTTTTTTTTTATCTTTTCTACCTTTTTTTTTTCTTTTTTTTCATTTTTCTTACACTTTTTTTTCTTCATCTTGTCTTCTCTTCTTTTTCTTGCTTTTTTCCCTTCTTCTCTATCTCGTCTTTCTCCTCTCTTTTCTACCCCTTTCTCTTTTCTTTTTTGCCTCCCCTTTCCCTTTTTTCGCTTGTTTACTTTTTGTTGTTTTCTCCAACCTCTTTCCTATTTCTTCCTTTTCTTTTTTTTTTTTTTCTTCTCCCTTGCTATTTCTTTTTTTTGTTGGTTCTGCTTTACTTTTCTCGTCTGCTCTTTTATTGTTCCTTTTTTTTTTTTAACAACCTGTTACTTCATTTATCTTTTGTGTTCCTCTTTACTCTTAAACCCCTTCCTTTCTTCTTCTTTTCTCGGTTTTCTTCGTTTCTCCTTTTTTTTTTTTTCTCTCTTTTTTTATTTTCTTCGTTTTTCTGTCTTTACTTTTCTATCTTAACTTTGTCCGCTTTCTCACCCCCCCACTTTTCTTTCTCTTTCTCTCTTCTTCTCTCACTTTTTTACTTATTGTTTTCTCTTTTTCTTTGTTCTTTTTTTCTTCCCCTTTTTCTTACTTCTTCTTCTGCTTTTTTTCTTATCGCTCTCCTACTTTCTTTTGCCGTGTTTCTTTTTACTCTTTTTTTTTTACTTTTATCTCCCCATTTTTTTCTTTTTATTCTTTTGTCCTTCCTTTTTTTGCTCTTTCTCTCCTTTTCGTGTTTTACTCTTTTCTCCTTTCTATTTCCTTTCTATTTTTCCACTCCTTCCCTCTTTTCTTTCGTTGTTGATTCTATCTCCCCTTCTTTTCTTTTCTGTTTGTTGTTTATCTTTCTTTTACTTCCTCTCTGTTTTCACTTTGTCTTCCTATCTTTTTCTGCTATGGCTCTTTTCTACTTATGTACCTTGTTTTACCGTCTTCCGTTTGCATATCCTTTTTATCTTTTTTTCCCAGCAACCTTTTTTTTTCTTATATCATTAACCTTCGTTTCATACTTTATTCTATTTTTCCCCTTTCCTCTACCTTTCTCGTTTTGTTTCTTAGTTTCTTTTGTTCTTGCTTCCTCACCCTTTACCCTTCTTCTTGTCTTTTTTTTCAGCTCTTCTTTACTTTTTTGCTTTCTTCTCTTTTTGTTTTCTGGGGGTCTTTTTTGTTATGTTTTTTTTTCTTTTTCCCTTTTCTGTCTTCTCTCTCCGTATTTTCTCCTTCCTCTTTTCTTTCTATTTTTTTCTTTTTTCGATTTTTATCGTCTTATTTCTTTTCTGTTGTTTTGTTCTTACGTTTCTTCTTCCCTTTTTTTTTGCCGTCTCCTTCGTTGGTTTTTTTCTCTATTTGCTATTTCTTTCATCTGTGTTCCTTTTTTTCAGTTTTCTCTTCTTTTTATTCACTTGTCCTCGGTTTTTGTTATGTTTAACCCACTTTCCTTTTTTTCTTTTGTCTTCACTTGTTTTCTTTATCCTTTCTCGTTTGTCTTCCATCTTTCTTTATACTTACTTTATTTTAGTTTTCTTCTTCTTCTTCTTATTTATCTTCTCGTTCTTCCTCCTTTTCTTTGTTTCTTCCTATCGCTGACCCCTTTCCCCCCTCTTTCTTCTCTCCTCAACCTCCTTTTCTTTTTTGCTTTTGCTCTCCTATACTGTCTTCTCGCTGCGTCTTTGTCCCTTTGGTCCTTTTTTTTTTTTCTTTTGTTTTCTTAACTATTTCTTTTTTTCCTTTTTTTTTCCTGTTGTTGACTTTTATTTACTTCACTTCCTTCTTCTTTGTATTCTTTGCTGTTTTTTTGTTATCCTTCCTTCTTTCTCAGTCCTCCCTTATTTCTCACTTTTTTCTCCCTTCCTCCTTGACTTCTGGTCTTTTCACATACTCTTTTGTTTTCTGCTTCTGGTTCTGTCCCCTTTTTTTTTCTCCTTTTATTTTGCTTCTTCTTTTTAGTCCTCTTCCTTCCTCTTACTCCATCTTTTTTTGTTTTCTACTTTCTAATTCGGATTTTTTGTATTCTTTTTCCTTCGTTCTTGTCCACCCTCCTTTTAGTTTCCCGAGCTTTTCTTCCTTGTCTTGTCCTCTTTCTCCTTTTCTAATTTCTCTCATTCTATCTTCTCATGTGTTTCTTTTACTTTCTATTTTTCTTTCTATTCTTCTTTTCTGTCTCTTTATGACTCCGGTATTCTTATTGTCCTCTATCTGGCTTTTCTTCTTTTTTTTTTTCACTGTTTTTGCTCTTTTCTCTATTTCTTCTCTTCATTACTTTTGTTCTCTTTCCCTAGTGCTTTTCTCCTTTCTTGACTTTATTTTACCCTTTTGATTTTTTTTTTATTACTTTATTTATTCGTTTAGCCTGTTCTGGCTGGTTTTTGGTTTTCTTATTAGTTCATTTGTCTTCTTTTTTGCGTCGTTCGTGCTACCTAGGTTTGTGTCGTAACTGTCTTTTTTTTTTTAACTCGTCCTTTTCCTTCTTTTTCTTTTTTCTCTTTTTTTTCTTCTTCTTTCCTTTTTGATATTCTTGTTTTCTTCGTTCCCTTTTACTCTTTTCTTTCTTTCTGTTTTTAAATTCCTTTTTCTTTCTTTATTCCTCCTCTCTTTTTGTGTTTTCCCTTTATTTTTGTTCATTTGTTTTTTTTTTTCCTTTTCTTATTTTTTTTTTTGTTTCTTTGTTTCTGTTTTTTTTTCCTTGTTTTTGTCTTTTCTTCTTCCCCTTTTTCATGTTTCTTTCTCTGTTCATTCCTGTCGTTTCCTTTTATTTTTTTTTTTGTCTCTCTTTTTTTGCCTTCTTTTATGTTTTTCTTTTTTTCCTTTTTCTTCTCATCGTCTCTGTTATAAACTTTCTTTGGTTTCTTGTCCTCCTTATTATTTTACATATGTTCGTTTCTCTTTTTTTTTTTTTCTCGTTCTTATTTCAAGCTTGCCTTTTTCCTGCCTCCTTATTCTTCATCTTTTGTGTAGTTTATTCCTTTCTCTCCTCACTTTATTTTTAATTAACAACTCTTTGTTTTATTTTCTTTTTCACTCGTGCGTTTTTTGTTGATTCTGTCTGCTCTGCTCTTCTTTTTTCCTAACCTTTTTTGTTTCTTTCTTTTTTCTTTCGTTTTTTTTTGGCTTTCTTTGGGGGGGGTTGTTTGGGCTGCGGGGGCGGCCGGGCGGGGGGGGTCAAGTCGGTGTTGTGTGGGGGGGGGGGGGGGGGGGGGGGGGGGTAGCGGGCTGTGTTTCTTGCGGCCTCTTCTGTGGCTCTGTTCTACCCTACTTCCTTTGTTCTCTTTCTCTTTTTCTTTCCCATGTTGCTCTTCTGTCTGCTCTGTTTTCTTCTTCTCACTTTTCGTTTTTGGTTCCTTCTTTCTTCGCTTTTCCTTTTCTCTTCTGATTTTCTCTTCTATCTATCCCTCTCTTAAGTCTTTTTATATTTTGCTTTTTAACTTTTTTCTTTGTTCTTCTTTTTCTTTTTTCCATACTCATTTCCCCCATACTCTCTCGCTTTTTTGCTCTTTTTTTTTTTTTCTCTTTTTCTCATTTTTTTTTCTCTTTTTTTTCTTTTATTGTTTTATTCTTTTTTTTTATTATTGTTTGATTCGTTTACACTTTTTCCCATGTCTTTTTTTCGCTTTTTCTCTTTCATTCCTTTTTGTGTTCCTTTCTCCTCTTCTTCTTCTTTTTCTTTTACTTTTTCTATTTTTTCTTCTCTCCACCTTTTGTCTTCTTTGACAACATGTACTGCTTCTGATTTATTATTTTGTTTTTTTTCTCCTTACTTTTTTTTTTTTAACGCTCTCTCCTTTTTTTCTTCTTCTACTAACTGTGTTTTGAATTTTTCTGTATATTTCTTGCCTATCTTTTTTTCTCTCTGCTTCTTTTTGTTTTTCTTACTTCCTTTTTCATCTTTTTTGTTGTCTCCCTTTTTTATTTTTCTTTTTGCTTTTTTTTTTTTACGCTTCCTTTCTGTTTTTCTTAATCTTTTTCTCTCCTCTACTTTATTCTATTCTCTTCTTTTTCCACTGTCTTTCTCCTTTACTGCTTCTTTGTTCGCGGTCTTAGTACTTTGGTTTCTTCATTCTTTCTCTTTTTGCCTTTCTGCTTTTTTTCTCTTCTCTTTTTCTTTTTCTCTTCTCTTCTATTTTCCTTTCCTCTTTTCTTTCTTTCGCTCTCAACTTATTTACCCCCATTTTTCTTTCTTTTTTTCTTAAACTCCCAACTTCTTTGCCTTTGTTCTTTTTCCGTTTTGCTATCTTTTTTTCTTCTTCTTGTTGCTCTTTCACTCCTTATTTTTTTTCTTTTACTTGCTTCCCTCTCCCCTCTCTTTTTTTTTTTCTCTCTTTTCTTTTCTTTCTCCCTCTCTTCTTCTTCACTCGCCGTAACGTTTGCCTATCCTGTTCTGTTTCCTTCAACTTTTCTTGGCCGTTTGTTTTTTTTTTTTCTTACCTACCTTACTTTGTTCTCTGCAGTGTACTGGTCCGTTCGGGGGGTGGGGGGTGTGTTGCTGCGGGGGTGGAACCGACGCTGGTTCTCCCCGCTCCTCCGTCTTTCGACTCCGTACTTTATTTATTCCTTTGTACGACCTTTATTTTTTCTTTTTCTTTTACTTTTTCTTTTTCTCCTTCTTGTTTTTTTTTTTCTCTTCCTGTTCTTCTCTAGCTTTTCGTTTCTTCTTTTTGCCCTTCTTCGGCCTCTCTTCTTCTTCTTTAGTTTTTTCTCTATTTCCCTCTCCTTGTTTTTCAACGTTTTCCTATTTCTCTGGCTTGTTTTTCTTCCTTTTTCCTTCCTTCGCTTTTCTTTTTTTCTCTTCTATTCTCTCTGTTCTTTCTTTTTCCCGCCCTTCCACTTTTCCTCTCCTTTTTTATTTTTTCCTTTTGCTTGTGCTCCCTCATCTTCCCTCACCTAAACGTTTTTTTCGTCTTGTCATTTCCTTTTATTTTCGATTTTCTCTTGTCACTCTTCAGACTGCTCTTTTTCTTCTTTTTCTACTTTTCGTCTTCGTTTTTTCTCTTCCTCTTTCTTTCTTCTCCTCCCTATTTGTTCGTTGCGTATTTATGTTTTATTCTTTCTTTCTTCTCTCCTTTCTGTTTTGGCCTGTTGTCTGCGTAGTGAGTGTTTTCTCGTCCATTTGTCATTCCTCTTTCTGCCAACTTTGTTCCCTTTTTCTCATCCTTTTATTTTTTTCTTTATTTTTACTTTTACCGTAATTCTGTTTTTCTTTCTATTATTTTTCTATGTTATGGCCTTTCCTTTTCTTCTTCTTTTCACTAACCGTCTCTTTTCTTGCTTTTTTTTTTTTCTTCTTTTTTTTTTTTTGTCTTCTATTTTTCTTTTTTTTTTCCCTTTTTTTATTGTTCTCCTCTTTGTTTTTTCTGTTTTTTCTTTTACCTCATTTCTTTCTTTCCTCCCTACGGGTTCTCTGTTCCTTTCGTTCCTATTTTGTTTTTTTCCTTTTCTCTTTTTCTTTTTTCTCTTTTGTTTTTTTCTCATTCTTTTATTTCCTTATCCGCTTCTATTTCGTTTTCCTATCTCGTTTTTTTCATTTCTCCTTCTTATTTTTTCTCTCTTTGCTTATCTATTCCATTTTCTTCTTTTTCCTTACTCTTGTTCTTTCTTTCTCTACCTTTTTCTCTTTTGACTTGTCTATTTTTTACTCTTCTTCTGCTTCTTTTCTTATTCTTACTTCGCGTTTTCCTACTTCCTTCTTTTTTTTTGTCGTTTCTTGGTTGTTTCTTGGACTTCGATTCTTCCTTATCTTTCCTTCTTTTCTTACTTCTTTCCTTTCTTCTTTTTTACCTACTTGAACCTTTCCTTTTCCTTTTATCTTTTTTTGTCGGTATTCCTTCTGGACTCTCTTTTTTATTTTTGCTTTTCCCGCCTTTTTTCTTTTCTTTTTTTCTTTACTTCACTTCTCTTTTTTCTTTTTCTTATTTCATTTTTTGTCCGTCCCCCTTCATCTTTTCTTTCTCTCTTCTTTTTTTCTTTTGTTTGACGTCTTTACCTTCTTTTTCGTTCTTCTCCCTCTTTGTCTTCTTTCTTTCCTTTTTTCGTTATTTACTCTTTTTCTTTCTTTTCTTTCTCTTTCTTTTTCATTCTTCTTTTCGTCCTTTTCTTCTTATGTTCCTTACTTCTTCATTCTTTCTTTTTCTTTTCGCAACTTCTTCTCTTTCTTCCTTTTTTTTCTTGTTGTTGTTCAGCCTTGTTTCTCATTTATTTTTGTCATTATCCTGTTCCTTTTCGTTGTATTTCTTTATGTTTACTTTTTGTTTTCTTAAAACTTTTTTCTTTCTTCTTCTTTTGTTTTCTTATCTTCTTCTTTCTGATTTTACTTTCTTTCTTTCCCTTTTTTCTTCTACATTTTTCCTTTTTTCTTTTTCTTATTTTTCCTTTTCATTTATTCTTTGTTTTCTCACTCTCATTGTTTTTATTTGGGCTTTTTCTTCTTTCACCCTTTCAGTCCATTTCCTTTCAACTCCTGTTTACGTTCTCATCTTTTATTTCTTTCAAGGAATTACTCGTTTTTTGTTTAGTGTTGTCTACTTTGTCTTTAGTTTTTTTTTCTCCTCATCCTTCATGTACCTTTCTTTTCATTTCTTTCTGCTTTTCGCTCGAGTTGTTTTTCCTACTCTTCTTGTCTTTTTTTTTTTTTTTATTTTGTTTCCTTTTTCTTTCTTTACTTACTTCTTTGTCTTTTCTTTATTACTTTTTGCTTTTCTCTGTCTCTTCTGCTTTTTGCTTCTTTTTTCCTTGGTGTTTCGTTTTTTCTTTCTTTCAGATTTGGTTTCTTTATCTTCTCTCTACTTCACCCGTGTCCGTCTTCCCCAATCTTCTTTTTTTCCTTTTTTTTCATCTGTGCCTTCTCTTCTTATGTTTTGTCACTCTGTTTACTTCCCTTTTTTCTTCTTTTTTTTTCCTTTGTATTTTTTTTTTCTTCACGCTTCTCCTTCTTATGTCTATCTTTCCTCTTTTCTTCGTACTTACGTGCTTTCCTTAACCTCCCTTAGTTCTTCCTTCGCGTTAGTTGTTTTAACTTCTTTCTTCTTCTTTTACTTTGTCCCGTTTTTTTCTTTTGCTTCTTTTCCTACATTTCTTACTTTTTTTTTCTCTTTTCTTTCATCGTCTTCCCTCTTTCTTTTTTTTTTCCGTGGTTTTTTTGCATCTCAGTTCTTGCTTGTTTTCTGCTTTATTATTCTTATCACCACGTTTCTTTTTTCGTCTTTTCCTTCTTCCCACCTTCCTTTTCTTGGGTAGCTTCTCCTACCCCTTTTCTTCATTTTTTCTAACCATTCTTTCGTCTTTGTTACTTGACTATGTTTCTCTTCTTATGATTTTGTTTCTCACTATCTGTTTCTTCTTTCTTTTAGTATTTCTTCTATGTTGCTGTCTTGATTGCTTTTTTCTCCCTTTCTCGTCCCTTTCTGATTGTATCCTTCCGTGTTTCTTTTCTCTACTGTTAGTTTGTTACTCGTTTATACTTTTCTGTCTTTTTTACTTCTTTCATTTACCTTGTTTTCTCCCTCTTCTCTCCTTTTTTCCTTCTATCTTTCTTCTAGTTTCTATTAATTTTTCCTATCTTTATCTTTCCTCTTTCTTTTTGTTTTTGTCTATGCCATTTTTTCGCATTTTACATCTTTTTCTTTTCTCGTTGGTCTTTGTTGCACCCTTTTTACTTCTGACTTTACTTTTTTTTCTTTTCTCTTTTGCCTTTCCTTTTCTCTTATGTTTTTATTACTTTTGATTGTCCCTCTTGTTTCTCTCTACCGTTGTCTCCTTTTCTTTCTTTGCTTTATTCCGCTTTTTTTTCGTCTACCCTTTCCACTGGGTGGATAACCCTTAGTAGTGTGGGGTCTCCTCTTGCTTTCCTTGTCATTGTCTCCTTGCTCTTCTTTTTTTTCTTCCTTTTTAATTTTTCATTATTCTAAGCTTTTTGCTCCTTATCTTTCTTTGTTTTCTGTTTCTTTTTTTTTTCTGTTTTCTGCACTCTTTCTTTGTCCTTTATTGATTTTGCCTTCTTCTTTTTTTTTTGATTTCTATTTTCTCCTATCTCCTCCTCTTACTTTCTTTTCTTCTCTTTTATTTTTTCTATTTTTTCATTTCGTTCTTTGTTCCTGTCTTTCCCTTTTTCTCATCCTTTTTGTACCTTGCTTTTTTTACGTTTTGTTCATTCTTATTTACTTTAAAGTTTTGTTTTCCTGATCTTTCTTTTTGTTTTTTATGTCTGTTTACCTCTTTCTCTTCTTATCTTTTCCCCCTATTGTTCTTTCTCTTTCTTTTTTTTTTTTTCTCTGTTTTTTTTCTTTTTTTTTTTTTTTTTGGTTTTTTTCTTTTCCTCGTCTCTTTCTTTCTTTTTTCTTTTTTCTTTCTTCTTACTTTGCTTGATCGGTCCTTTTTTTATTTTCCTACTCACCTTGCCCCTTCTTTCTATTTTTTTTTAATTCTCACTTCTTCCATTATCTTTTGTATTTTTTTTTTTCTTTTCCTATTATCTTTTAATCTGCTTCTTTTCTTCTATCTTCTTTTTCTTTCTTTTTTTCTTTCTTTTTTTCTTTTTGTTACCTGCGACTTATTCTTTTCTGTCTTTTCTTCTGTTTTTTTTTACCTCTATTTTTTTCCTCTACTTTTCGTCTTTTTTTGCTATGTTTCTCTCTTTCTGTACTCGTTTTTTTGTTTTCTCTATTCCTGCTTTATTTCTTTTTTTTATTCTGTTGTTTTTTATTTTTTTCTTATTCTTCCTATTTTCCTTTGTTTAGTTCTCGGTTACCTATTTTTTCTTTTTCACTCATCTTGTCTTTTTCGTTTTTGTGTTGTTTTGTTATCCTTCCTTTTCTTTTTCTGCTTCTTTTTTGGTTTACGTTTTCCTTCCCTTTCGTTTCCGGACTGACCTTTTCGTATTTTCTTACCTTTTTCTCTTTCTATTTTCCGCTCTTCTCCGCTCTCCTTTTATCCTTTTTGTTTCTTACCTTTTCTGTCCCTTTTTTTCCTTTTCTGTGTTTACTCTCTTCTTCTTTGACTTATATTCTTTTAGTGTCTTCTTGTATTTTCTTTTTTTTACTGGGTAGTTTCCTTTTTTATTTTTCTTTGTTTCACTTATCCGTTCCATTTTTTTTTCTTCTTTTATTTTTTTCGTTTTTCATCTTTCCATCTTCTTTTCCTCTTCTTCTTTTTCCTTCTTTCTTTCTTTTGTGTTTTGTCTGCCTTTCCTATCACTTTTTTTCATTTCTTTTCCGTACCTTCTTTTTTTGTACTTTTCGTTTTTTATTCTTGGTTTTTATATATCTTCTTTTTTCCTTCTCCTGTTTTTACTTTTTTCTTTCTCCTTCTATGTCTTACTTCTGTTCACACTTCCGTTTAGCCCTTTGCTTTACTTTTCTTCTACTTGGGCCAGGCCCATTTCTCTTGTTGTCTCTCCCGTCTATCCCTGTTTTTTCCTCATCTTTTGTTTTTTTTCTCTTTTTTTATTTTGTCTCTTTTTGACTTTTTTCTCTACCTCTGCTTAACTTTCCTTCCTTTGGTTTATTCCTCTCAATTTACTCGTTGTCTTCTCTGATCTTTCTTGTCTCTTTTCTCATTTTCCTTGTATTTCTCTTTTCTCAATCTCTTCTTCTTTTACTATTGTTTTTCTTCTCTATTTTTTTTTCACGTCTCTCTTCTTCGTTCTTCTTCGATCTTCCTTTTGTTATTCTTTTGTTCTTTTTTTATCTTTAGCTTCTTCTTTTCTTTTTTCTTTGTTATCGCTTCTCTTTGACCTTTTCTTTCCTTGTTTCTTCTCTCTGGCTTCATCTCACCCCTTATCTTTTTCCCTTTAACAACTTATTTTTTCTTCTTTTTTTTTTTTACTTTCCTACTCGTTTCCGACTCCCGTCCCTCTTCTTCTGTGCGTTCTTCTTTTTTTCACAACTCGTTCGTGTTTACCTGTCTCACTTCGTCTTTCCAACTGTCTTTTTGTATTTCTCTTTCCTTATTTTTCTTTCTTTTGATATGCTCTTTTTCATTCCCCTTTCCTAGTTTTTTTTTCGTGTCCATAATTTCTTGTTTTATTCCCCTTCCCCTTGCGCTCTCCGTTACTTTTTTGTAGCTTTATGTTCCTTTTCATTTACTTTCACCTTTTTGTTACTTATTCTTTAGTTTTTTTCCTTCCTTTTTTTGTTACGTTCCTTAACTATCCATCGTTGTTTTGTCTATTTCACCGTCCTTCCTCTCTCTTTTTTTAACTTTTTGTTCTATTTCTTCTCTTCTTTTTTACTACTTGTCTTTCTCTCTTATTCACTTGTTGTTTGTTTTTTTTATTCTCTCTTTTGCTTTTTCTTTTTTTCATCCTTACTCTTTTCTTTATATTTTTGTTTTTCGTCTCTTATATCTTTTTTTTTTTACCACCGGCTTAGCTGACTTTTTACTTCTTTCTCTTTCTCATGTCCCTTTTTGTTCTTCATTTTTTTTTTCTGTTTTAACTTATTTTTGCTTGCTGTTCGAACTTCTTTGTTCTACACATACCATCTTGTTTCGTATTTATTTTACAATTCTTTCTTTTTTGTTTCTTTCGTCATTTTCAGCTTTTCTTTTTTTTCTTTACCTGTTTTTTTTTTCTTTTTTTATTTGCTCTTATTTTTTTTCTTTTCAACTCATTTATCATTTTTCTTGTCGTCACTCTCCTGCTCTTTCTTTTCTGTTATTTCGTACTTCCTACGATTACCCTTCTGTTTTTGTTTTCCCCCCTTTTTACCTCCTACTTTGTATTTTCTCTTTGTTCACCTTGTTTTACCTCTTATTCTTTCTTATTACTTTTGCTCTTTTATCTGCCTTCCTCCGTCCTGTGTTTTTACTTTTGATTCTTTTTTCGTATCTTGTTTTTCTGCTTTATTACCTTTTCTTAACGTTTTCTTGATCCTCTTTGCCATTATTTTTTTTACCTTCTTCTTTATCTTTTGTCTTCTTTTTTTTTTTTCTCCGTGTCGTTTTTTTGTTCCTTATATTACTGTTTTTTTTTCTTTTACCAACTTTCTTGTCATACGGGGGGGCGGGGCGGTTGTAGCTCTGTGCGGGTATAGAGGTGCGGGACCAGGGGATCGGTATCTGCAAGACGGGAGAAAGAAAAGTGTTGGGTTCTGTATAGGCGAGTGTCTCCCGCGTTGTCTGCTGAATCTGGACCGTGGGGGGTCGGGATTTGTCTTAGTCTTGCCCCCTCGCTGTCTGGTTTAGCTTTCCTTAACTCTCCCTGTCTAGATTTTTTTTCTCTGTTTTTCTTCTTCTTGTTTACTGTTCTACTCTCCACTTTTTCCCTTTCAAAACTTACCGCTGTTTTCTCTGAGGCCTCTCCTTCGATTTTATTCTTATTTGTTTTTTTATCTTCTACCGCTTCTTTTTTTTTCTTTTGTCCCGTCTTCTTTTGTCTACCTTCCCTTTTTCTTCTCTTTTCCTTGTTTTCTTTCTTTTTCTTTCCTTGTTTTGTCTTTATCCTTTTTTTTCTTCGGTTCTACATCTTTTTCCCATTCAAACTTTTCTTTCTTTCATGCTCCTTTATTTCTGCCTTTACTCTTCCTTTCTTTTTCTTCTTTTCTTTTTTGCCTTTTTCTCTTTCTCGTCCTTAGTCTTCTGGGTTGTTTGTAGTGTTTTCATTTAGTGCTTTTTTACGTACGTTTCTTCTCACAATTTTTATTTATTTCTCCTCTCTTTTTTCTACTCTTTTGTTCCCTTTTCCTTTTCTTTTTTTTTTTTCGTTACCTTTTGCCTCTCCTTCCATTTTCGCTTTTTTTTTTTCACTTCCGCTTTCCTTTTCTTCAGTTTTTTCTTTTAGATTCCCTTTTATTTCTTCCTATTTTCTGTCTTCTCTTCAATTGATTCCTTGTTTGCTATCGTTACTTTTCTTCCTTTTACTTTCTTGTTTTTTCTGGGTTTTTTACTGTTCTGCTGTTCTATCTTTTTTTTATCTTTATTTTACCTTTTGTGCTTTTTTTTGTTTTTTTTGTCTCTCTTTTTTATTTTTTCTTACTCTTATTATTCCGTTGTTGTTTTTCCCTCTTTTTTCCTCTGGTTTTCTTGGTTATTTCTTTCTCTTTATGATTTTTTTTTTGGGTCGCATTCCGTTCTGTTTTCTTTTCCTTCAACTTCTATTCTCCCTTCTTTCTGTACTTGCTTTTTTTCCTTTTCTGTTCCTGTTTCTTAACAACCCTCTTTTTTTTGTTTTCTTTGTTCCTTTTTCTGCTCTCTTTTTTTCACTCTCCCTTTTTTAATTCATTCTGTCTTCTGTTCCCTCACGGACCTTTTTACGTGCGGATCTCTTCTTCGTCCCTTTCTGTCTCTTGCTTTTTTACCTTCTTTATCCTTCTTTCAATTTGTTTTCTTTTGCTTTTGTTTTTTCCTTGTCTCTTCTGTTATCCTTGTTTTCCACGTGTTCTTTCCCTTCTTCGTGTTTTTTCACTCTTGTTCCTGGGGGTGGGGGTGGGGGGGGGTGGGGGGGGGGGGGGGGTGTATTTCTCGCCGGCGGGCGGTTGCAAGGTTGAGGGGGGGGGCGGAGGGGAAGAAGAGTACAGGCGATAGAGCAATGTTGCAGGGGGAGTGAAATTATAGTGCGTTTTATGTTGATGGGAGCTGCGTTTTTCTCGTCTCGGCCCACTTCTTCCTGCCGTCTATGCTGCTTACTGCTTCTTACCCTGTCCTTTCTTTCTTTTTTTCTTTTCTTGTACTTCTCTTTCTCTGCCCTTTCTGCTCGCTTCTTATCTTTTTCTTATAACTTTTATCTCCCCTTATACTTTCTCTCTACTTACTTTCCTATTTTTTGTTTTTCCCTTTTTCCTTTTCCGCCTCCTCCTATTGTTTCCTTTTTTTATCTCTTTTTCGTTTTTCGGTTCCTCGCCATCCTTCTTTTCATCTTTTTTTGCAGTTTTTGTGTGTATACGCTTCCTCTTTTTTTCCCTTCTCTTTTTTTTATTTGCGTCCGTATTGTTTTTTCTGTTTTTTTTTTTGTTCTCTTCTTTTTTCTTCTTCCCAGCTTACGCGCCGTTTATTACACCTGCTTTTTATTCTTTCTTTCTTTCTTTTTCGGTTATTTTGATCTTTTATTATCTATGTGTCAAGGCGCGCTCCCGGCCTCTCTTTAACCCTTCTACTTTTATTAGTTTTTTTGTTTATCTTGTGTCTTCCTCTTCTTCCCGTCCGGGTCCTCTTTTTTTCTTCCTCCTTTTCTATTTTTTGACGACTGCCTCTTCCTATTGCTTTTTCTTTTCTTTCTGCTTCTCTCTTTTTTGTCTACTCTTTTTTTCCTACTTTGACCTTTTCTTCTTCCCTTTTTTATCCCGCCGCCCTGGCTTTTCTTTTTGTTTCCTTCTCTTTCTTTTCTTTTTGTCTATTTTCCCTTTTCTGACCTGTCCCCTTCTTTTCCGGTTTTTATTATTGCTTGCTTTCCTCCTTTGTTTATTCTTCCTTACTTTCGTTTTTCTTTGATTCTTTTCTTTCCTCTTTCTCCTGCGTATTACTTTATTCTTTTTTTTCTTGTTCTACTTTCGTCGCCTTTTTATTACTTTCCCTTACCGGTTTCTTGTCTTCCCTGTTTTCCCTGTTTTTCCATTTTCTCTTGTCCATCTCTTTCCTTTTTTCTTTGTTCCTCCTTTTTTATTTTCTCTTGACGCTTTTTACTCTTTTCGTTTCTTTTTTTTTTGCTTTTTCCTTCTCCTTTGTCCCTCTTCTCCCTTCTTCTTTCCTTCATCCTCTCTTGTTTTTCTTCTTCCTCTTGCATTTGTTCTTTTTTCCTTCATTCGGTTTGCGTTGTCTCTTTCCTGTTCTTTTTTTTCGTTTCTCTTTCCTTTTCACTCCACTTTTTACTTTTCCTATTTACACCCTCTCTTGGCTTTGTGTTTCGTCTCTCTTTGTTTTTTTCTGTCTTAGGTAATGTTTTTTGCCCCCCGACCCTTTCATCTTTTTTATTAACTCACATTTTCTCATCTCTGGTCTACTTCTTCCTACCTCTTTTTTTTCCGCTACTTTTTGTTGTTCTATCCCTCTTCTTTTGTCCCTGTGTCTCTTTTTTCTTCCCCCTTCTTTCTCTTTTATTTTTCTTTCTTCTTTTTTTTACTTTTTTCTTCTTTTTTCCATTTTTTTACCTTCTTTACTTTTTGTTTTTCTTTTACTTTGTTTTCCCTCCTTTTATCTCTCTTTTTTTTTTATCTTACGTTTTTTTTTCTTCTCTTTTTCTCTTTTTACTTTTCAGTATTTATTTTCCACTGTTTTCTTTTCCTGCTCTTCCTCCCTCTTCTTCTTTTTTTTTCTCTTCTTCCCTTGATCTGATTTCTTCCTTCTTTTTTTCTTTCACCTTTCTCCTCTTTCGCTGTTTTACCTTTCTTTTACCTTTTTCGGCTTTCCTCTCCCTCTCTACTTTTTATTTTTTCTTCTTCTTTACTTTCATGCTTTTGCTTTATTTCCTTCTTTTTTCGCTTGTTTTCTTTTTTGTTTCTCTCTGGTCACCTTTGTTTCCTCTTTTTTCACTGCTTTTCTTTTCGTTTTCTCTTACTTACTCATATTCTTTTTTTCAGTTTTCTCATTGTTTTTTCTTTTACATTATCTCTTTTTTCCCTTTCTTCTTTTACTTTTTCTCTCTTTTTCACTTTTTCGTTTCTCATTTTCCTCTTACTCTGTTAGTTTCCCTCTTTTTTTTTTATCTTTTACACGTCTCGTTTTTTTTCTTTTCTTTAATCTGTCTCTTTTTTCCTTTGGCGGTCCTCCTTTCTATATCTCTTCCCTGTTTTTTCCCCCGTCTTTTTTTCGATCCCTATTGTTTTGTCAGCTGTTCTCTGTCTCTTTCTATCATTTCTTTTTCTTTCTGTTTTTGACTTTCATTAGTCTTTCTCTTTTTGTTTTTCCTTTTTTTACTTTTTTTTTGTTTTGTTTAACCACTCTTCATTCCTTCTCATGCGTTTTTTCGTCTCACTAACCCATGTTTTCTTCTTTTTTTTTCTTTTTTTTTTTGTTTCGGTGTACTCTTCAATCTGTGTTCCCTTTCTCCTCATTTCTTTTTTTCCCCCTGTTCTCGTACTAAACTTTTCTTTTTTCCTTTTTTTTTTTCTCTCTCTCCCTTTCCCTTTTTTCTCTTTTACAACTTTTACTGTTCCCTTCTCTCTTCTCGTTTTCATCTCTTATATACTTTTTTCTCTTCTTTCTTTTTTTTTTCTTACACGCTCTTGTTTATTCGTTATTTTACTTTTTTCTTGCTTCCTCTCGTGTTTTCTCTTGCCTTTTCTTTTTTCTCATCCCTTTTTTTTACTTCCGTTTTTACTCTTCTGTTGTTTTATCGTTCTTTCTCTCTCCTTTCTTGACTTTTCTGTCTTGATTTCTTCCCCCCCCCGTTTGTTGCTGATTTCTTATTTCTTCTTTCTTCACTTATTTTTTCGTTTCCTCTTTTTTTTTTTCTTTTCTCTTATTTTGGCTTCGTTCGTCTCTTTTTGCTTCTTGCTTCTTTTCTCCGCTTTACTGACTACCTTTTTTTTACCTTCCTTCTCTTCCCCTGTTGTTCTTTTTCTCTTTTTGTTCTCTACCTTTCATCCTGTTCTTTTTTCCGTCCTCTTTACTTCTTCTCCCTTGTTTTTTTCTCTCTCCCCTCTCTATTTCTATTCCACTTTTCTTTCTTTCCTTTTTTTTTTACTCTATTTTATTTTGCTCCTATTACCTCTCTTCTTTGTTTACTTTTACTTTCTTTTTTTCTTTCTTTTTCTTATTCTCTCTCTTTCCTTTTTTCTTCCGTTTTTCATTTTTTTTTTACCTTCTTCCTAAACGAAACCTTTTTTTTTCTTTTTTTCTCCCTTTTTCTTTCCTCCCTTTCTCTCAGTCTCTTTTTTTTGTTTTTTTTTCTTTCTCTCTTGTGCTTTTTCTTTTCTTCTTTTTTCTTTCTGCTGTCTTCTTCTTCCTCTTTTTTCTTATTAATCTTACTTTTATATTATGGTAGTTTAAGTTGTAGGCCATGGAGGAACGTGTCTTGGTTTCACCACACTCCCGTCCTCTTTTCGTATCAATTACCCTTGTCATCTTTCCTCATTTCTTTCTTATTTACTCTGCTCTTTTTCTTTTTTTCACCCTCATTTGGTTAGTCCTCCTCTCCTTTCCTTTTTCCTCTTTTTCGTTTCATTTTCTTCCCGTCTTTTTTTTTTCCTTGTTCTTCTCCTCGTACATTTCTTTTCTATTCTTTTCTCTTTTATTTTTTTGTCTTCTTTTTTCCCTCCTCCTCTTTTTTTTTTTCCTTTTTTCTATCCTTCTTTTCCTGTCCTCCCTCTTGTCTTTCCGTTTCGTCTTTGCTTTTCCTTCTATTTATCTCTCTCGCTTTTTTCTTCCTTGTTTCTATACATTTATCCTTTTTTTTTCCATTCTGCTGTTCACCCCGTTCCGTTTTGTCTCGATCCTTGTCTTTCACTTTTTCTACTTTGCTTTTCTTTTTTTTCTTCTACCCCTTTTCTTCTTTCATATTTTCATTTTAGATTTTTCGTCGTTGCTTCTTTTACGTTTCTTTGTATTTTCTGATTTTTATTTTTCTTTTTTTTCATCTTTGCTTCCTTACTTTCCTCTTTTATTTTCTTCTTCCTCTTCGTTTTTTTTTGTTTTGTGTTACCCTACCCTTCGCTATCTTTTTTTTTTTAAGTCTTTTTCTTTTCAAACTTTTTTTTCTTCTCTAAATCTACTATCTTTTTTTGTTCTTTTATGATCCGTTCGTTTCTCTTCTCCTTGTCCCTTTTTCTACTTTTCTTCCTTTTACTTAATCCCGGTCTTTTTCTTTTTTTTTTTTTCTTTCCTTTTCTTTTTTCATTTATTCTTTTTCCAATTTCCGTTCTGTTTGCTTCAGTATCATTTTTCTCAACGTTTTTTTTTTTCTCCCACCTTCTTGTTTGCCTCTCTATTTTTTTCCTACCTCTCTCTGTCTTTTTTTTACCTTTTTCTCTCTTCATCTTGGTACTATTTGTTTTTTCTTTTTTTTTTCTTTTTGTTTTTTTATTGTCTCTTATTATATTCTTATCTTCTTTTTACCCGTCATTCCATTTTCTTTTTTGCTTTTTTCTTTACCCCTCTATTTCTTCCCTTTTGTTCCCTCTTTTTTTTTTCCATCTTTACCTTTCTACTTATCTAAAGCTCATTCTCTTCGTTTTCTTTTGCCTTTTTTCTTTTCTTCCGGTTTTTATTTCTTTGTTTTTTCTGTTACCTCTTCTCTGTTGTCTATCTTTGTTTCGTTTCTTTTGTCTTTTACTTTTCTCCTCGTTCTCTTCTCATTGTTTCGTTCCTTTATACTTTTTTTTTAACACATTCTTTTAGTTCGCCTATTATTTTCCTTCTTTCCCACTTCTTTTTATTTCTTTTTTACTTTTCTCGAGACGTTCTCTTGTCTTTCTTTATTTCCATCTCTTCTTTACGTTTTTTTTCTTTGTATTGTCTCTGTTTGTTCTTTCTCTTTTCTCTATTTTTTTCTTTCTTTGTGTTTTTTGTTTTTTTTTTATTTAATTTTTTTTTTTCCGTTGCTTTCTATTTTTTTCCTCCCTTTTTTCGAATCTTTTTACTTGTCTTTGGTATCTATTATTGGTCTTTTCTTTGCGCGGCTCTATCTCTATCTTCCGATGTTTCTTGTTCCCTTTTTTTAGTCTTTTTGTTCTTTTTTTTCCCCTTTATCCTTCTTTTTTTTTTCTTTATTCTTCCTCTTTTGTTCTCTACTTCTTTTTTTTCTTTGTTCTTTAACTTCCAACTTTTTTTATTTTTATTGTTTCTTCTCTCTCTCAGTCTTTCTCTTTTCTCTTCTCTCACCTTTTTCTCTTTCGGCCTTCCGCTATTCACCTTTTTTCTGCTTTTTCTTCTTGCCGTTCGTGTTTTCTATTCACGTTTTTTTAAAATCTTTATGTGTTGTTCACTTGTTCCTTCTGTTCTTCCTTCATTCTTTTTGATTTTTCTACTTCCATCCTCTATTCTCTTGTCCTCCCCTTTTTTTTTTTTTCCTTTTTTCTCTTACTTACATTTATTTTCTTTTCTACTCTTTCTTTTCATTTCTTAGTTTCTCTTTTCTTTTTTTTCCTTCTTTATTTAAGGCGGGTTTTTTTTCCGGCAGTCGGGGGGGGGTATATTTGGTGGGGGGCGCAGAGCTACTGTGGGTCTGTTTTTTCTCTATTTCCCGGGGGGGTGGGTCGGATTCAAGCGAGCGGAGGGATCTGGTGGGGGTGGTGGACTGGGGGTGAGGTGGGGTGGGGGGGGGGGGGGGGTGCGGAGGGGGCGGGCCGAGCAGGGGTGGGTTGCGGGCGGGTTGGCGGGGGGGGCGAGGAAGGGGTGGGGGCGTGGCTCCCCTTCTTTTCGATTCTTCTTATACTTTCTCTTTTCTTCGTTTTTTTTACTCTTCCCCCCCCCTTTCTTTCTTTCTTTTTTATTTTTTTCCTTTCCATTGTCTTTCCCCTTTTTTTTACTCTTCGTTTTACTTTTATTCTCGTTCTCCATGTTTCTATCTTTTCTTCTCTTCTTCTTCTTGTCTCTGTTTTTTTTTTTTTTTCTTACCGTTTTTTTTTTTTCTTTTCTTTCTCTTCCCTTTGTGTCTCTTTTTTTTTTTTTCCCTTGTTTACCTCGTTCCTTTTTTTATTTTTTTCTTCAACTTTTTCTTTTCTTACCCTTTCTCTGCTCTTTTCCTCCTTCATCTTCTTCTTGTCTTTCCTCTTCTCTTATTTCTACCCGCGTCTACTCCTATTCTTCTCTTTTTTTTTCCTTGTCCTCTATCCCTTTTGCGTACAACTAACCGTACCATCCCTTCTCTCTTTTTTCTCTTTTGTTTTCTCCTTTTTTGCTTTTCTATCTTCACTCTTCTTCTGACTTTTCGACACCGTCTGTCACCTCTTTTTTTTTATCTTTTTTTACATCTTTTTTTGTTTTTTCTCTTTAGCTTCTGTCTTTTCTTGCCCCTTCATTTTCTCTTCTTTTTCTGTTCCTTTTATTTTTCTTTCTCTGTTGCTTTCTTCACTCTCTTGGGTTCGGTGCTTCCTTTTTTCTTGTCTCTTTTTTACCATCTTTCCATTTTCTTGTTTCTTTTGCCGTTCGCTACTTTCATTTTCATCTTTTTTTCTTTTTCACTTTTTTCGCTTCTTTCTCTCTGTTTATGATTCTCTTCTTTTCTCTTTCAGTTTATATTCAATTTTTTCTTTTCTTGATTTTTTAGTTTGATTCTTTCCTCCCTTCTGTCCCTTTCTCCCTGATTTTCTTCTTCCCTTTTAACAACCTTATTTCTCTCTTTTTTTTCTTCTTTATATACGTACTTTCCCTTCTTTCTTTTCTCTTGCCTTTTCTGTTTTTCCTTCTCTGTTTTTAGCGTCACTCTTTTCGTTTATTTTGCTTCCTTTTTTCTCTTTGTCCTTTTTTTTCCTGTGCTGTTCCCTTCTTTTTCTCTCTTCTACCGTTTATTTTTCTTCATTCTACTTTTTTTCGTTTTCCCACTTCTTTTTCCTTCCTTTTTTTTTTCCCTATTTTCTTCAGTTTTTCGTTATATGTGTTTTTGCTTTTTTATTGTTTTTTTTTTTTCCACTTTTTCTCGTTTTCATTTCCGTTTTTTTTACTTTTCTCTCTCTCCGCATGCTTCTTTTCTTCTCTACTTTACTTTCCTTTTTTTCTTCATTTTTTTATTTTGTCCTTTTTGTCTCCTTCATTCCTTTTTATTTTTTTTGTACTTCTCGTTTTCTTTCTCTTTTTGTCTCATTCTTTTTAAAGTTTTGTCGATCCCCTCGTTTCAAATTTTCTGGGTTATTGTTTTTTATTTTCTTTTCTTTCCTTTTCTTTTTTTTTCCTATCCTCATCCTTTTCAGTAACTCACCCCCTTTTCGTCTCTACCTACTCCGTCCTTTCCTTCTTTTCCTCTTCGTCTTTTCCTTTTTTTTCTTTTTTCTTTTTTTCTCTTTTTCTTTCTCCTTATTTCTTCCTCCTCCTTTTTCTTTCGTCTTCTTTTTCTTCTTTCCTTCTTTCTGTTTCTTTCTTATTTGTTTTTTTATTTTTTATTTCTGTTTTTTTCCTTTTTCTTCTATTTTTATTTTTTTACTCTTTCCTTCTTTGTTTTCTTTCTTTTTGTTGTTCGCTCCTTTTCTTTTTTTTTGTTTTTTTGTTCCTTATTTTTTCCTTTACACTTCTTTCTGCTTCCTTCTCTTTGCTTCCCCTCGTTAACGCTTATTCCGTCCTTTTTTTTTTTTCCTTCAACTCGTATTTTCTTTTTTTCTGTTTCTATACCTTTTTATTTATCGCTTTTGTTATTTTCCGCCCTATCTTTTTTCAACCTTCTTTCTTCTTTTTGGTTTTAGCTTTTTCTCACGAGTTCGGCACGGTGGTGTAGGGCGTTTGGGGTGGTTGGTTTTCTTTCCCTTTCTTCCTTTTTTATCTCTTTACTTCTCTTTTTTTCTTTTTTACTCCTCCCCGCCCCTTTGTCTCCATTTCTTTTTCTTCTTCCTTTTCTCCCTTCCTTGCCACTATTGTTTATTTTCCTGTTACTTTTTACCTTTTATTTATTTTCTTTTTCCTCTTTCCTCCTGTTTCTCTCGTATCTTTTCATCTTTTTTTTTTTCTTTTTTTTTTTCTTTCTCTTGTTGTTTTCTTATTCTTCTTCCACTTTTTTTTTCTATATATATTTTTTTCCTTTTTTTTGCGTCTATTCTCATTCTTCGTTTATTCTTCCTTTTTCCTTTTTTATTTTATTTTTGTCCTTTTCTGTTTTTTTTTTTCTCTTTCTTGTTTCTGACTTCTTTTGCTGATTTTCTTTTTTCGTTTCTCTGTGATATTTATGTTTTTCTCTCATTTCTATACGTTTATCTTTTCTCCTCTTAGTTTTTTTATCTTTCTCTTTTCAGTATTTCTCCTACTTTTACCGAATTTCAATTTCTCGCTTTATTTTTTCCTCTCTTAGTTTATTTGTTTTTTTTCTCTTCTCGTTTATATTTTTGTTGTTCTCTTCTCGTTTTTTCTGATTACAGTTCCTGTTATTATTCTTATTCGTCTTTTCCGACTCGTGCTTTACCTCTCTTCTCTTCTACTCTTTGTCTTTCATTTTTTGTTCTTTATTATAAGTTTTGTATCACGTTCTGGTTTTCGAACCTTCCTTTTATTTACTTTTTATTTCACTCTGGTTTTTTTTTCTGTTTGTTTTTCTTTCTTTTTTCTCCTTTTTTTTTTCTTTTGTGCCGTGTTTGTTTTTGTTTGTTCCTCAACAGTTTTTTTTTTTCCTTCCCTTTTTTTCTTCCTTTCGGACTTTTTGTTTATTTTTTGTAGCCTCTTTTAACCTCTCCCTCTTAGATTTTTTCTTTTTGTCTTTATTTTTTTCCCTTCCTTTTATTGTTGTCCATCCTTCCTTTTCCTTCGTCTGTTCATTTTTAGCTTTTCTCATTTTATCTTTCTTTGTTATCTTCTTTTTTTTTTTTTTTTTCTCTTCTTTTCTTTTTTGTTATTTTTCCTTTTTTTTTTCCCTGTTTCACATTCTTTTAGTTTATCGAGTTCCTTTTTCTTCTTGTTTATGTCTTTTTTTATTCATTTAACTTTTTTGTATTTCATTCTTCTATTTTCTTCGATTTTTCTTCTTTTTTTCGGTGTTTTGATCTTTTTGATTCTCACTTTCCTTTTTTTCGTGTTTTGTTCTCTTGTCCTTTTGTTTTTCTTTCTAAACGCTTCTTATCCTTCACTTTCTCTTTAGTTTACTTTCTCGTTCTGCTTTTTTCTGTCTTTGTTTTCCCTTTTAGCTTTCTTGCTTCCTCTTTCCTTTTACTTGGTTCTCTATTTTATTTCTTTCTTTTTTTTTTTATTTCTTTCTCTCCTCTTTTCTTGCCTGTATTTCTGTTGTTTTTGTCTTTTTATTCGCTCTTTAGTCTTTCTCTTTTCCTTTTTGTTTATCTGTTTTTCTTCCTTCGTTTTTTCGTTGGTTGTGTCTTTACTTTTTATGCTGTTATTCGTTCGTTTTATTTTGTTTCTTTTCACTGCATTTATTTTTATTCTACGCCTTTGCTTTTCTTCTTTTTTCTTTTATTTTTATTTTTTTTTGTTGCTTCATTTTCGTTTTTATGCTTTTTCTTGTTCTCCCTGTTTTTTTTCTATTTTTCTAACACTTTTGTTCCTCTTCATCCAACTTATCCGGCTATTTGTACTTTTTTTCACTGTTTTTTCATTATTATTGTTTCTTTGCCCTTCTTTCGTTTGTTTTTTTTGGTGATTTTATTATGTCTCTTCTTTTTTTTGCTTTTTCCCTTCTTCTTTGTTCTTTTTTTATTTATTTTTGTTGTTTGGTCTTTTTGTTTTTTTTTCTTGCTTTATTCTTTCTTTAGCGTTTTTCGTGTTCCTCCATTCGTTTCTTTTTTTGTTTGTTTTTTTTTGTGCAGTGCCTCTTTTTTTTTGTGTCTTTCTTTTAATTGTCTTGACTTGCTTTCTGCTTTCCTGGTACCTCCTCCTACTTCTTTTCCTGTTTTGCAGCCCACTTCTATCTTTTTTCGCTTCTTTCGACTTTCTTCTCTTCTTTCATCTCTCGTCGTTTATGTTTACTTTCATCCCTTATAACTTGTTCTTACTGTCTTGCTCATCTATCGTTTTCTTCTTCTCGATTCTCGGTTATTTGTCCTATATTCTATAGGTTTTTGCTGTATCCAACCTTTCTCTTTCTTTTTCTCTTTTTTTTTTTTATGATCTTTTAACTTCGTTATAGTTTTTTCTCTACCCTTATTTGCTTATTGTTTTTTTCTTCTTTTTTTTAATTTTTCTTGTTTTACCTTCCTCTCCTATCGTCTTTTTTCCATTATTTTTCCTCTTTTTTTTCCTTTTGTATTTCTTCTTTCCCCCTTTTTTTCTGTTTTTTTACATGTTTTTCTCTTCTTCTTGTACTTTTATTCTTTTTTATCTATTTGTTTGTCTTTGTTTTCATTCTGTTACTTCTACTTCTTTTTCTTTTTCTTGTTTCTTCTCCTTATTCTGTATACTTATTAATACTCTTCTTTTTTTTTTAGGTACTTGTATTTTTTTTTTCTAGTCGTAGTCATTTTTAGTCTTTCCTGTTTCTCTTCCCCTTCTCTGAGTTGGCACTTTTTTTAGGGCGTTTCTTTACCTATTTTTCGTTATCTTTATCTCTTTTTTTAGTCACTCGTTAGCTTCGTTTCTCGAATCCTCGGTTTTTTTTTATTATCTTTTTCTTTTCCTCCCCCGCCGTCCTTACTCTCTGTTTTGTTTTTGTAACCTCATTACTTGAACTTTTCTGTTTTTTTTTTTCCTTTTCTCGACCTTCGTTTTTTCAGTTTACTTATTGTCTCTCTTCTTTCTCTTTCTTACTTAATATTTTTTCTCTTCTTTGTTGTCTTTCTGTTCTTGTCTCTCCGATTTGTCTATCTGGCCTTTTCTATTCGTTTATTTTGATCTGTTCTTCTGCTTGTGCCTCTTTTTTCTCTACCACTGGTAATTTTCTTTCTTTTCCCCATTTCCTTCTCTTCTTATTGTTATGATGCTTGTTAACTATTGTCTCTGTTTTAATTCCTTGTTTTCTTTTCTCTGCCTTTTTATTTTCTGTTGGTTTTCGTCTTCTTTCGGCTTGCGTCTCTTGCATTATTGTTGTTCTCTAACTTCTTTGTTTTGTTTTTCGCTTTTTATCCGTTCTTTTTTGACTTCCATTTTTTTTCTCTTTTTTTGTATAAGTTCACTTCTACTATTGTAATGTCGTCTCTTACTTGTCGCAGCTCGCCTTACTTACTTCCTAGTTCGTCCACACTTTCTTTTTTTCGTTTTTTTTTTACTCATTTCTTTTTTTTTCTCTTCGCTAGGTTTGTTTTTTTTTGTCCGTCCCTTATTTCTTCTTTCTATTATTTTTGCCTATTATTCCATTAACTGAATTTTTTTTTTTTTTTTTTCACTTTTTGTGTTCCGCTCTTATCCTATTACTCCACTCGTTTTAACTACTTATTCCTATCGTTTTTCTTTCCGTTACTCTCATTCCTTCTCACTTTGTTGTATCGTGGTTTTCCTTTTCGCTACTTCTGTTGTTTTTTCTGACTCACTAACGTTTTTCTTTTTTTCTCACCTTTTTTTTTTCGCTCTCGGTCTTTACTTTTTAGTGCTGTTTTCTTTATGTCTTCTTCTTTTCTACTTTTTTCCTGTTTCTACTCCTTTTCTTCTTTTAATCTTTTCGTGCGCTTCCTCTCATTTCATATTTTCATCAATTTAGTTATATGTCTCTCTTTACTGTTTTCTTCTGTTCTCCTTTTCTTTCTGTTTCTCCTACTCTCATAACTCTTGTCTTATATGCCTGTCTATTTATACTTATTTCGAACATCTTTGGTTTTTTCCTCGACTTTGTTCTTTTTGTTCGTTCTCGTTTTTTTGTTTTTCTTTTTGTCTTACTTTGCTTCCCTTGTCCTTTTTTTTCTTTTTCTTTTTCTGCTACTTCTCTGTTTTAGTTTTCCCCTTTTTTATGCTCTCTTCTTGTTTCTATCGTTTACTTCTGCTTTCTATTCCCTTTACTGTCTTTTTTCTTGCTTTTTCTCTCTTTCTCTCATTTTATGTTCATTGATGTCTTCTTAACGTGTAAATCTTTATTTTCTTTTTTATTCCCTATATTTTTCTTTTTTTTTGATTTACTTGTACTTTCTCTTTCTTTGCTTTCTTTGCCTTTTTTTTATTTTCTTTTTCCTCTCCTTTTTTTCGTCTTGTTTTATTTTCTCCGTTCCCTTATGTTTTACTGTTTTTTTTCTGTATCTTTAATCCTATCTCTTTTCTCTTTACTCTCTGTCTCTTTCTCTATTTTTTTCTTTGCTTCTTTTTCTTTTCTTTGTTTTTCTCTCTTTTTGCGTATTTACTTTTTTATATTTTCCTTTTTTTTCCCTTCTTTTGATTTTCTTTTTTCGCTTCTTCCCCTTTCTCTTTACTTGATTTTCTTTTTCTGTACTTTTTTTCTTGTTGTTCTTTATTCTGCCTCTCTCTTTGTGTCTGACTTCTTATGTTCGCTTTCTCTTTCTCCTGCTTTTATTTCTTTCTTTTCTCTCTTCTGTAGTCTTCACCTTTTCTTTCTGTTGTACTCCGTTGTACTCTTTTGTTTGTTGATTTTTTTTGTCATCCTTTCCTTTTTCTTCCTTTTGCAATTTTCTTCTTCTTACTCCTTATTTTTTCCTTTTTTTTTTTCTTCTGCTTTTTCACATTCTTCTCTCTTTTCTCTCACCCCGTCTACTGTACTTTTCTTTTTTTCTCCATCTCTCTCTCTTTGTTTCTACGTCTTTTCTCTTTTTGTGTCCTTTTTTATTTGATCTTCTCTTCTCTCTTTTTGTACTTTTCTGTTTGTTTCTTAATATCTTTTTTTCTTACTTTTTTTTCTATTTTTGTCTTTCTTACGCCATAACTTTTTCTTTTTACTCTATTTTTACTTCTTACGTTTCCTGTTTGTTTCTTTCTCCTCTTTTCTCTGGATCTTTCTCTCTTTATTGCTGATTTTTTTTCCTTTTCTCTTCTTCCTTTTCCTTTCTTTTTTTTTTTATCTTCTTGTTTTCTTTTCCTTTCTTTTATTTTCCCCGTGGATAAAACCCCGTCTTCTTTTTGTTGGGCTGTTTTTATTTGTTGTGTTTTCTTCCATCTATTTCTTTCTCTTTTTTTTTTTGTATATTTTTTGACATTTTCGGTCTTTTTGTTCGTGTTTCTTTTGATCCATGTTTTTCACAGAGTTTCTTTTTTTTGTACTTGTCTTTCTTTTGTTTGGTTTTTTCTTCTTTATTGTCATCGTATACTTCCTTACTTTGTGTTCTTCATCTGTTTGGCTAATATATTTTTTTTTTTTTTTATTTTATTGTTTCTACTCTCTTACCTTATTTACTTTCTTTTCTCATTTTTTTTCGTATTTTTTTATTTTATTTTTTACGTCTATATACTATTTATTTTTGTTAGCATTTCTTTTATTTTTTTCCATTCTGATTTCTTGTCCTTTTTGCTTGGTTCATCTACTATCTTGTTCTGTCCGTTTTTTTAATCTCCTTTGCTCCTCCTGTCTGTCTTTTCCTAGTTTTTTTTTCTTGCCTTTTTTTTGTTTTTTTCTGCCAGTTTTTTTTTTCTCCTACTCCAGTTTTGATTTCTTTTCTTGATGTATCCTGTTGTGTTTGTCGTCCCTTTCTTGTTCTCTTTTCTTCGCTCCTTTTTCTCTTTTCTCTCATTATCCTTTCTTTTTTTCCTTTGTTCTAGTTTTCTTTCTTTTTATTTTGCTTGGTCAATTTCTTTTTTTTTCTTTCTGTTTTCCTTGCTTCGTAATATTTTCTTTCCTACTGTTTTTGTTTTTTTTCGTTTGACTTTTTACTTTTTTTTCCCTATGTTTCTCTTCTTATGTTGTTTCCCGTATTATTCAACTTTTTTGTGGTTTTATCCTTTTATGTACTCTTATCTATCTGTTCGGTTCGCACTTCACTTTCTTTGTATATTTTCACACGTCCGCTATTTATGGTGCTCTCCTTATTTGCTTTCCATCCTTGCTTTTTTCATCTTTTTATCCTTGTCCTTGTCGGCTATATTCTTCTCTTTTTTTCCGTCTCTATTCTTTTATCCTCGACTATGTGTATTTTTTATAGTATTTTTCCCCACTCTTTTTTTTTCTTCTTTTCTTTGTGTTTTTTTTCGTCGTCTTCGTTTTTTTTTTTGTCTTTCCGTTTTTGGTTTCTTCTGTTCGTTATTTTTCCTTTTTTACTTTTACGATGTTGTTTTCCTCTTCTTTGTTTTTATTACATTCTTTTCTTCGACCGTTTCGTTGTTGTTCTATCCCTTCTTTCACTCTTTTTTTGATTTTTTTTTTTTCTTTTTTTTTTGTTCTAATTTTCTTTTTAATTTTCTTCTGCATTTTTTTCTCTTTTCGTTTTTCTGCTTCCTCCTTGCTTTCTCCGGTTCGTCATTCATTCCTTTTCCTAGTTTTTTTGTCTCTCTGTTTTTTTCTTTTTTCATTCTCTCACTATTACTTCCTTATTCTCTTCCTTCTTACTTTTGCTCTCTCTATATCCCGTTCATTTTTTTTCTGTTTTTTTTATTTTAATGTTCCGTTTTGTGTTTTTTTGTCCTTTGTTTCTCCTATTTTTACTCATCTAATTTAATTTCTTCTTTTTCTTTTCTTGTTGCTTACTTTATCTTGTTTCTCGCTCTCTTCCTTACTTTCGCCATCAGCATCTGTGTTTGATTTTTTTTATCTTACTTTTTTTTTCTTTTTTGCCACATTCATTTTTTTTTTTTATTTCTTTGTATCCCTTTTTTTTTCTTAACCTTTTTTACTCGTTCGTCTTTATTTGTCCTGTTCTTTCTGATTTTTCTCACTATTTGTTTTTTGTTTTTTTTACATTCTTTTTTGTTTTTGTGTAGCCTTGTCTTTGTTAGTCCGTTATTTTTATTTCTATTTGGTTATCTTACTCGTTCTCTCTCTTTTGTTCATCTTTTTTCTGTATTTTTTTTGTTTACTTGGTTTTTCTGTTTTTTCTTATTCGTGTCTCTTTGTTCTCTTCACTTTTTTTATTGATTTGTCTTTTGTCTTACTTCGTTTTTTTATTTCAATTTTTTTCACCTTCTATTTTTTATTTTTTTTTCTTTCTACTTTGCCCTCTTATTTTTTTGTGTTTTTTTTCTTTCGTCTGTGCTTTTCCTTTCTTATCTCTTATTTTTTTTGTTCCTTTTTTTTTCTCCACCCGCTTCTGTTCTTCCTCTCTCGTTTTTTTTCTTTTTTTATCGTTTTCTACTCTTTCTTATTGTTTTCTTTCTTTCCTCTTTGCTTTCTTCTCTTTTTTTCTTCTCATCTTAGTTTTTCGTCTCTTCTCTTACGCTTTTTCTGTGTTCTTGAATTTTACTTCTCTCGTTCTATCTACCTCATTCTTTTAATCTTGGTTCTTTGTCTCTTCTTCTCACTTTCACATTCGATTTTTTGCTTTTTTTTTCCTCTCGTTCTTTCTTCCTTGTTATTTGTCTTCCCTTTTTGTTTCGTTTTTCTTTTTACCTTTTTTTTTGTTTCCTCTGCCTCTTTTTTGTCTTAGTGTTTTGTTTTCTGTCTTTTTTTTGCTTGTCTCCTATCTTTTGTTTCGTTATTTCTCTATTCCCTTTCTCTTTTTCTACTTT
Organism: Tanacetum coccineum; assembly: GCA_026074375.1. Lineage (NCBI taxonomy): Eukaryota > Viridiplantae > Streptophyta > Magnoliopsida > Asterales > Asteraceae > Tanacetum > Tanacetum coccineum. The sequence goes on from BQNB010001038.1 coordinate 56,847, forward strand.
TCGCACTGTTCTTCTCTCTACCTTATTTTTCTCTTTTTCTCTTGTATCGTTTCTTCCTTTCTTCTAATTTTTATATCATTTTTTTACTTTGGTTTTTTAACTTCCTTCCTTTTCTTTTCTTTAACTTTTTGATTTTGGTTTTCATTTACCACGTTTTTCCTTCTCTGTTTTTCCTTTTTCCCTCTTCTTTTTACATCTCGTCTCATTTTTTTACTCCTCTGTTTTCTATTCTTTCTTCTTTATCTCTTTTTTTCCTTTTCTACCTTTCTTAGTTTTTACTATCTCTGCTATTTCATTTCTGGATTTTCTCTCTTTTGTTTTCTGCCTCCTTTTTTCTTTTATTTCCTTACCTTTCCGTTCTACTGACTTTATCCTACTTTTTTTCTGTTTAGTCTTTGTATAACTTCCTTTTTCTTTTTAATTTTCCAAAGGATTCATCTCTTTTTTTTTTTTCTTTTTGTGTTTATTTTTTTACGTCGTATTTTAATTCTTATTGTTTCTTTTTTTGTACTTGTGTTTGTTACACTTCTTTTCTTCGTATTATTACTTCATTTTTCCTTTTTTCTTATACGTTCTCTTCTCCTCTTTTTTTTGCTCTCTATCTTTTTTTGTTCGATCTTTCTTTGTTCTTATATGCGTTTTTCACGATTCAACTTGCCCTATTCGTCCTTACTTCGTCTCTTCACTTTGTAGACTTGTTTGCTTTCTTTGTTGTTTTATATTCCCTTTTTTTTATTTTTATTATTTGGCTTTCTCTTTCTTTATTCTTTATTTTCTTTTTTTGTTTGTTATTTTTTTTTTCTCTCTTATCTTCTGTTCTTCGTTCTCCCTTCCGCCCTTGTTCGCTTTGAAACTCTCGTTTACTCTTTTTTTCGTCTCGTTTGCTCCTTTCCTTCCTAATGACTTTTCAAATCTATTTTATGTATTTTTTCTGTATGTATCTTTTTTTTCAACCTTTCTTATACTCGGTTTTTTCATGATCTGTTTTTCTATTCCATTTTTTTGCTTTTTTTTTTTGTTATCGTTTTTATTAACTTTTCTTGGTCCTATCTGTTTTTTCCCCATTTTCTTTTCCTGTTTTTTTTTTGTTCTTTTTTTGTTTATTTTTTTGTTACTGTTCTTACTCCGGTTTCCCCAAGGTCTCCTTTTCTTTATCTTTTTCCCTGGTCTTTCTTCTTTTTCTATTTTCTGCGTTTTCGATTTGTTTAAGTTTTTTGATTTTTTTTCTGTGTTAATTATATTCTTACATCTTTCTGCGCTTATCTATCTATCGTTTATCTCTTGTTGTTTAAGAGTATCGTGTTTTTCAGCTTCTCCAATCGTTTTTTTTACGTTTTCCTTTTTCTCTCTTTCCCCTTTCTTGTTGTGATTCTTTCTTCATGTTTTTTTTTTTGTTTCTTCTGTCTCTCTTTTTCACATTTTATCTGTTTGTCAACTTTTTTCCGTTTTTCTTCTCGTGTCTTTTTTCTGCTATTCTTGCCCGCGAATTTTTCCTCTTCTTGTTTTGTTTCTTTCTCTGGATCTAGTCTTGTTGCTTTGTTACTTCCGTTTGCCTCATTATTCTCTTCTTTTTTTGGTTTATTCTCTCTTTACTCTTACTACTCTTTTTTCGATCCTTTTTTATTCTTACTTAGTTGCTAGATTCTTTTGAAATTTTGGTTTTCCCTCTGTTTTGTCTTGTTTTTTTTTTTTTGAATTTCTATTGCTTACTCTTTCTTTTCTAATTTCTTATGGTTCGTTTTTTTTTCTTATGTTTTTTCTACAAATTTTTTTTTTTTTTTTCTTCTATTGTTTATTTACTTTTTTTCTTTTATATTTCTTCGTCGATGTTGTGCTACCTTTGTTCGTTTTTGATACTTCATTTCTCTTCCTGTCATAGTATATATGTTTCTTTTTTGTCTTTACTTTTCTTAGTTTGTTCGTGCCAATGGTTTATTATACTGCTTTTTTTTTTTCCCTCCTTGTCTTTTCTTGTGTCTGCTCTCTACCCGGGTTCCTTCTTCTTTTCCTTCCTCCATTTTCTCTTCGCGCTATTATTTACTGTTGTCTCTTTTTTTTCACATTCTTTCTTTATGTTTTCCTATATTTTTTTTATCCCGCTTTTTCTCTTTTTTCCTCATTTTATTTTACCTTTCTTTCTGTTTTCTTTTTATTTCCTTCTTTGTTCTGTTTTTTTCTTTCTCTCGTTTTTTGTTTTTTTTTTTTTATTTACTATTTTTAACTTTTTTTTGTTAGTCTTCTTTTTTACTCATCTCTGTCTTTGTTTTTTGCTATTGTTGTTTCTTCTTTATTTTTTACTTTTTTTTGCGTCCTTCTTTCTTTTTTCTCGTATCTAACCTCTCATAACTTCTTCTTCGTACTTCCTGTTTTTTTTTATTTTGACGTTCTTCTCTTTCCTTTTTCTCTCCTTGCAGTTCTTTTATATTTTCGGGTTTTTTTTCCTTCTTCTTTTACAACCTTTTTCTCGCACCGCCTCTCCTTTCTCTTCTTCTCCCTATCCCCGACTTGCTTCTTGGTTCTGTTCTACCTTCTCCTGTGTTTCCAGGTTTTACTTTGTTCGTTTCTGTTTGTGTTGCTTCTCACTTTTTTTTGGTTTTGTTGATGTTCTTTGGACGCCTTGTTTTGTTGTCGTGATTTTATGGTTTGTTGGTTTTTTTTATCTTTTTGACATCTGTCGTTATTTGTGTTATTTCCCTTTATCTGTTTTTCTATTTTGTAACTCCGTTTTTTGTTCTTCATTCCTATATTTATCCTTCCTTTTTTGATGTTGTTATTTGTATTGATCGTTTCCTATTTTTCTTATTTTTCTTCTTTTTTTTTTTTCGTCTAATCTGTGTGTCCTTGTTTTTCCTTGTCATTTTACAACCATCTTTTCTTTTTTCGTCCCCTATGTTTACCTTTGGGATGCCATACCTTTCTGATTTTTAACTCTCCGTTTATTACTTTTTTATCCTTGTTTGGCGAGTCTTGTCTTTTTTCTTTGTCTTATTTGTCTCTGTTCGTTGTTCTGTTTTGTCTCTTTCTTAACTTTTTGTTCTTTTTTTTTTTCCTTTTGTTTATTTTCTTTTTTCCTGCTTTTTCACTTTTTTCTTTTTCCGCTCGGTTTTTTTTACTCTTTCCATTGTCTTTTTTTTTCTTTGTTTTCTTTTTTACTATCCTTGTCAATGTTGTTTTTTATTTTTAATAGCATTACTATTTATTTTTCCTTCCTTCTTTCGTAGTACTGTATTTTGATTGTCTACTCTTTTACCATCCTTTCTTGTGTTGTTTTCCCTTACTCTTCATTGCGTTTATCGTTTTTACTCTATTTCTGTTTCTCTCCTTGTGTTCTCTTATTTATTTGTTCCCCTCTCTTGTCTTTCTTTTTTCTTTCTTCCTCAACCTATCTTTAATTTTGTCTTCTTTCTTTTTGTTTCTTTGTACCAACATTCTTTTCTGTCTTCGTCTTGTTTCAGGTTGTTGTTTTTCTGTTTATCCGGTCAGGGTTTTCTACTCGTTGTTTTTTTTGCATTTTTGATCTTGTTTCTTGGTTCGGCATTGCGTTCTAATACTTGCCCCGTCTTTGCATTTCTGTTTCTCTCTGGTGCTGGCATGCGCGTTCTTCTTATTTCTTTATTCTTTCTTTCTTTTTTTCTTGTTGTCCATTGTTTTTTCTTTCTCGTTATCTCCTTCCTCATCCTTTCTTATCGTATGTTTTCTCTTTTTCTCGCTTTTCTTTTTGTTTTAACCATTTGTTATTTCTTCTTTCTTTCACCACTCTTCGTTTTTTTCTTCCTTATGGTTTTCTTTGCCTTTTCTTTGGTTGTTTTCTCTGTTCTTCTTGTTTCTCTTATTACCTTTTATGTTTTTTTTTCTTTTTTTTTGGTCTTTTTCTTGTCGTCTTGATATTTTTATTGTTGTTTTACGTATTTCTCTCTATTCTTATTTTCCTTCATGTCATTGTTTATTTTCTTTTTCGTTTTTACTCGGATTTTTATCTTCACTTTTCCTTCTTTGATGTTTCTCTACTTCTTTTTATCTTAATCACTTTCTTGTTTCGTTTTTTCTGTTCTTTTTTGTCTTCTCATTGTTTGTCTTCTTTAGTTGTCCGTTTTCTTTATCAGTTGTTTTTTTTTTTTATTTATTTTTTTTCTAGTTTTCTTTTCAATTCTTTAAGGTTATCGTTCTTTTTTCGTCTTCCTTTCACCTCTTACATTTTTTTTCCTTCTTCAATGTTGATTTTTTCTTCCCTTGACTCTGTTTTCTTTGCGTCTCTTTTTTTGCTCCGTTCTTTTTTTTGTTATTTTTTCTTATTATTGCTCTCTTTTATCTTTGTTTCTTCTTTTCTTTTTTCGTTTTCATCTTTCTTTTTTTTTCTTTACTCCTAAACCCTTCGCTATTCTTGTTTCTCCATGCGGTATTCTTGCTTTGATCTTAGTCTTTCTTATCTCCTTTCTTCCTTGCCTTTTGTTTTTAGTCTGCATTGATTGTGTTGTTGTTTTTTTTTCATTTTTCTTTTGTGGTTTCTTTTTCTCCTTTTTTTCTTTTTTTCCTTTTCGTCTTCATTTTTGCCTTTCTTTGTTTTTTTTTTTTGTTTCTTGTTTTGTTTTTTGTTCGGTTATTCGTTTCTTCAATTGTTTTTGACCCTCTTGTTTTCTTTATTTTGTTTGTTATTTTTTCTTTTCCCCGGTCGTTTTTTTATTTTTTTTTCCATTCGTCTTTACAAGCGTTTAACATCTATTTTATTTCTTCTGTTTTTCTTTCCTTTCCTTCTCGTGTGTTCCCAACTTTTGCTCTTTCTTCGTTTCTTTTTGTTTTTTATGGTCTTACTCTTTTAACTTTTTCTTCGGTGGTGTTTTTCTTTTTCTTTTTTATCTGTTGTCTTTCTTTATCTTCTTGCCTTCTCTTCTTTAGACGATTTTCTTTTTTTATTCTGGTCCGATTTCCAGTTTCCCTTTTTCTTATTTTTTTTCAATACTCTTCTTTTTTGGTCTTCGATATTAACCACTTTCTGTTTTCTCGTCCTCCTTCTTCTCTTTGCCTTACTTCCCTTTTCTACTACCTTTGTACTTCGTCTTTCTGTTTTCCTATTACTATTTTTATTATCTCTTTATCCCCCCTTGCTTTTGTCTTTTGTCTTGGCTTCTTTTACTTTGCGCTTTGTGAATTTTAAATTTTTCCTTTTGCGGTCTGCTTTTCTTTTTCCGTGTTTCACTTTTTATTTTTTGATTTACTTTTTCTTTTTTGCTTTTCTCCCCTGTCTTCCGCCCTATATTTAACGTTCCTTGTGTCTTTCTTTGTATTTATTTGTAGTACGTCCTCTCTGTCTACTCTTCATGTTTTTGCCGTCTTTTCTTTTTTTTTCACCTTCCTTGTTATTTTCCACTGTACCTCTTTTTTCTACTAGGTTTTTTGCTGTTTTCCTTTCTGCTTCAATTTTTTTTTTTCTTTGTCCTTTGTTGTTTTTCTGTTACTACGTTTTATTTTTGTTTACTTTATTTATTTTTTCTCTTCAACTCTTTTTTTCTCTTTACCTCTTTTCCATCTTACTTTCTTCATACTCTTTTCTGTTTAAGTTCTTAATCTTGCTATCTTTTCCTCTACGTCTATCTCTGTTTGCCTAGTTTCATACCCGCTTTTCTTGCCTTTGTTTTGTGTTTTTTTTTGATCGTCTCCTCCTGCTTTTTTTCCCCTCTTTGTTTTCCTTTCCTTCGTCTCTTTACCCCGTTTTTCTCCTTCTTTTTGTTTTTCTCTCTCTGTTCTTCCCTTTTTTTATATTATTTTTCTCTTTTCTTTGTTCCTTCTAAACCTGAGTCTTGCTCGTCTTGTATCACTTTTATTTTTCTTTTCTTTTTCTAGTTCTTTTGTCTGTCGTGTTTCGTCTATTCCCCTTCTTGTTTCACTTTTTTCCTCTCTTTTTGTTTCTTTTTTTGCCTTTTTCTTACACGTTTCGTATTTTCTGTTTATTTTTTTTTCCCTTTCTCTACATTTTTTTTTTTTTCTTTTTCTTTTTTTTTTTTGGCTTTTGTTATTTTTTTTTTCTTTCTTTTCCTCAACACGTTATTGACTTTTTGTAGTTTTTTTTTTTTTACTTTTCCTTTTTTTCTTTTTGTTTCCCTTTTTTTCGCCTTTTGTCTTGCATTGACTTTTATTTCATACCTTCTATCTTGTTCTCCTGATTTCTTTTTGTTTTCCTCTTCTTATCTTCCATTTATTTTTCTTTTGATCATTTTTATTCTCATTATTTTTTTTTTTCTTTTTTTGTTTTCTGTAAAGTTCTCGTTTGTTTCACTCTTTTTTTTTTCCCCTTTATTATTTTTTTTCTTCCTGGTTTTCTTTTTTAGTTTTTTTGTTACGTATTCTCCCTGGCTTTTTTTTTTTTTCCTTCTGTCTCTCTTCTCTCTTCTGATTTTTTTTATTTTTTCTTTTTGTTCTCTTTCATTCTTTAGGTACCATTTTTCCTTTTTTGTCTACGTTCTTTTTTGGTACTTTGTTTTTCATGCTGTTTTTTTCTCTGCTTTTTTCTTGATTTTTTTCTTTTTAATTTCCCTTCTATCTATTGTTCTTTGTTGGTTTTTCGTTTCCTTTTTTTGTTCTTTCATTGTCTTTGTTCTTTACTGATCTTCGCTTTTTTTTCTTTGACTTTTGTTTTATATATATTCTTTGAGATTTTTTTTCCTCAATTTCATTTTTTTGTTTCTTTTTCTTTTTTTTTTTTTGTTGTTTACTTTCTCTGTTTTTACCTTTTTTTTTGTTTTGGTCTTTGCCTCCGTTTGCTTATTGTTGTTTTCTATTCTTTTGTGTCTTTTTTTGTTGTTTTTTTTTTTTTCCTATTTCCTTTTTGTTTTCACCGGTTCTTTTCTTTTTTAGTTTTTTTCCTTTCTTCTGTTCTTTTTGTTTCTTTACTGTTCTCTTTCCCCTTTGTCTTCTTTGTTTGTTCTTATTATCGATTTTTTTTCTTTTTCGGTGTTCTTTTCTCCCATTTTTTTGTTTTTTTATCTCTTTTATTACTATTTCCTTTTTCGCATGTACTTTTTCTTTGGACCATCCTAATTTTTTTTTTATTTCTCTTTATTCCTTTTTCCTTATTCCTCTTCATTTCGTTTTTCTGCTCTTCTATTTTCTCTTTTTTCTTTTTTTCTCTTTTTTTTCTCTCTTTCTCGTTATTTTTTTCTTTCCTCTTTCCTTTTTCTACAACTCTTCCCTCACTTAACTTTTTTTGTTTTCTCTGCGATTTTTTTCTTCTATCTTGGTTATCTTTTTTGTTCTTGTTGTTTTGTTCTTTTTTTTTTGATCTTCTTATTGCTTTTTGCTCTTGCTTTTTCTTAACTTTTTTTTTTCTCCTTTCTTCGTCTCTTTTTTATGTTTTTTCCTTTTTTTTTTCGTTGTATTTACTTTTTCTGGTCCTTTTTCTCCTATCCTTTTTTCTCCTTACCTTCTGTCACTCCCTGTCTCTTTTTCCGTGCTTTTCTTACTCTTTCCGTCTTCCTTTTTACTTTGCCTATTCTTTTTTTTTTTTTTCACCCGTTTTTTTGTTTTTTTCTTCTCGTTTGGTTATCTCTTCTCGTTTCCTGTTTTTTTTATTTTGTTCTTCATAATTTAGCTCCTTCTTTTTTATTTTTTTAGTTGTTAACTTATTTATCGTTCTCTCGTCTTCGGCATGACGCTTTTTCTTCTTTTTTTTTTCGTTTTCATACTGGCTTTTTTTTTTCTCACAAACTCGTATTTTATGTTTTTACCTTTTGTATTTATCCTCTCTTTCTTATTCTCTTTGTTCCTTGTTACTTTTTTTTCTGAGTATCTGCCTGTTTTTTTTTTTGCCCCCTCCGCATTCTTTCGGTCCTTTCGTTTTTCCGCTGCCTCGTATTTTTTTCTTATCCTTCCTTGTTTTACCTTTCGCCGCTATTTTTTCTTTTTTGTTTTCTGTTTCTTTTCTTTTTTTTTTTTTATTTTTTTGTCTTTTCTTTTTATTTCTCCTTTTAATGTTGTCTTTTTATTTTCTTTTTTTCCTTCCTTTATTTTTTCTTTCTTTTCGCTTCTTACTCTTGTTGTTTTTTCTTCATCTTCTCATCGGCACCTTGGTTTTCTTGTTTCTTTTTGCTTTTCACTTTTATTATTCTTCTTCATTGTTGTGACTACGTACCTCATCTTCTCCCGATCTTTTTACGCTTTTTTGATGTTGCTTCTGTTGTCTTCTTGCGTCTGTTGCGCTGTTCTACTATTCTTTTTCATCTCCTAAATCATTTTCCTTTGTCATGTTTGTTTTCCGTTTTCTACGCTTCGATTTCTTTGTTTTCTGAGTCAGTTAATTCTTCATGTTCATTATCCTTTTATTTTTTTTTATTACTTTTCTTTTCTTGTTGTTCCTTTTTTTTTCCTTTTTTTCACCCCTTTGTTTGTTGTTTCTCGAACTTTGTTTTGTGTTGTTCTTTTTTCTCTATTTTTTCTCTCTACTGTTTGTTTTCTGGCAGTTTTTTTTTCTGTTTTTCTCTCTTCTTCTTTTTCCTTATTATACTAACTTTAAGTTTTGGCCTTTTTCCATCTTCTCTCTTTTTTTTCTTTTTCTTTTTTTTTTTCTGTGTTCTTCTCTTTTTTTTTTTTCCCGTTTCGTTCTTTTATTTTTTTAACGTTTTCTTTTTCTCTGTTTTTCTTTTTTTTTCTTCTTCTACTACTTTTTTTTTTAACCTTCTTCCTATTTTTGTTTATCTTCTTTCTTTTTTTCCTTTTTCTTTTTCTCTTTCGTCTTGCCTGTATCCAGTCTTTTGTTCTTTTTCCACCTGTTGGTTTGGTATTTTTCTTCGCTTGTACTTCAGTATCTTACATTGTTTTCTCTACTCTTCTGTTTTTCGTGTCAACAGTTTATGTTTGTCCATTTCCCTTTCATTTTCTTATTCCGTTTTTTTCTTTTTATTTTCACTAGTCTTTTTTTTGAGTTTTGCAACTCCTTTTTTTCCCTCAATTTTTGTTTTGTTTCACTTCTTAACTACGTTTCTCTTCTTCTTTATCGTGCTCTGTTCTGTTTCCTTGCGATTTTGGGCTGTTTCTGTCTTCTCTTTTTCTGATATTGTTTCTTGAGCTTCTGTCATTCTTTGTTCTTTCTTTCCTTCTGCTTAGTCTTTTTTGTATCTGTTTCTTTATTCTCAGTTTGTCTTTTTTCCTCTTTCTTTTAATCTCAGTTCCTTTTCTTCCTTTTTTTTTTTGAATTTCTACTTTTTGCGTTTACGCATCTCTTTTTTTGTTTTCTACTTATGGTTGTGAGTTCGTACTTATTTTTTTTCTGTTAAATTTTTATTTTTTTCTTTTTTCTTATTTATTTTCTCTTTTTATTTCTCTTTTTTCTACTTGTCTTGTTTTACTAGCTTATTATTCTTTCCCTTTGTGTTCCGTCTCTTTTATTTACTTTACTCTTTTTTTCGCCTGCCTTTTTTTTCATTTTCATGTGTCTTTTTTTCCATATTCCCTTTTGACTCTTCTTTCTTCCTGTCTCTGTCTTTGCCTTCTTTTGTTTTCCGTTCTCTCTTATTTTTTTTTATTTTTCGTTTTTTCTTTTTTTTAGTTATCTTTTTTTGTTGTTTATACATTTTTATTCTTGCCTTCCATTTACCAAATGTGCCCTCTCCTGTTTCGATTCTTTCTATTTTGTTTTATCATCGTATCTGTTTTTGCTTCGTTCGTCCTTTTGTTGTTTTCCGTTACTATATTGTTTCGTTATATTTCTCGTTTTTCTGATTTTATCCAACACGATCTCCCCATACACCGCAACCCTTAAACAGCTCCCCACCTTCTACACCACACTCCAGCAGACACTTCACCCAGTACACGCCCCCCGGCCCCCAACCAAGCCACATATCCAATATATTGCGCCAATCCAGACTCTCCCCCCTTCACCCCCCCCAACCTGACCCGAGCACACCCACAATTATTGAAATCCGACGTCTGCACGCACCAATACAACAACCCGAATGCCCTAGACCAAGTCATTACCTCCCCCAACCCACACACAATAAAACCTCAAGCCAGCCACACAATAAATCTAATCCCACAGACAAAAACATACTAACCCACTATCCATAACCTACACTAACATCTAGATTATTGCTAACAGATACACATAACAACAAAGAATACCCTACATCACGCTACAAAACACCGAAGCAAATTATCACACAACACAAAAGCATATATGGCACAGCATCAAGCTAAAACATTTTATAGCTATTACCAAGTAAGTAGTGAGGTGATCCAACAACTCGATTCAAGCCTATAAACACAATACCCCATTACCTTTCTCTTGTTGTGATTTGGTTAGATCCTTACTGTCGGATAGCTCATCATAAAATTCAAGAAAAGATGGTCCTTCATTTTCATTAGATGATGAGGATGAAGAAGAAATGACTGGGGAAGAGATTACATTCTTTCCTTTTTCTTTGCTAGGATTCCTTATAACTGCTCTAACTAAACCATGCTCAGTATTCAATGAACTAGTAACCTAGCAGTTCGGTCACTGGCTTGAGAATGTTTCGCGGGATGATTTGAAAAGACTGGTCAAAATCATAGCGCAAAAGGCATGGGAACCTATTGTCGTAAGTATGACTGCTATTTAGTTAGTAGTACTTCCTCCATTCGATAAATAATCACGAGGTGAAGTGAAACTTTCTTCCTATGATAGGTAGTTAAAGCATGTATAGCAGTGCAAGGCTTTTACTTGTATCATTTGTCAATAGAGCAATAGAAATATCCCCCCCCTTGAAGAAGAGTTCCCATCCTTTCAAGTCGGGACGAATGTCATCACCATAGAGTTTGTTGGGGTCTCTTAGAAGTTGAGTTTGAGTGGTTCTAGGAATGGTGATAGCCTTTTTAACAAGGTCATGCTTAGGGCCAACGAATTTGCTATTGGGATGATTGTCAAGAGAATTTAGTGACCATTCGTTTGAGTAGAAGGTTTCTAGATCATGAGGAGTTTGAAGGATTCGAGACGGAGTTAGCTTAAAGGTGAATTGACCAAGCTTGAACTCAATATAAGGAGTATCTTCCTCATTTCTTTTGACTTCTAGGCTATGATAAAATTCAACAACAAATCTAGGACATATGGGTTCATTGAGAGTGAGAAAAGGCTCGAGACCTATAGCTTGAAAGAAAGGGAGCATGTTGTTTTTGGCAATGAAGGATGGTTAACGATTCTTCCTTCATGGAAGAGACGCTTTTCAAGAGTGCGGTAAGACTCCCTAAGATCTTCATCCATTTGTCTAGTACGATGGACTCTAGGTAGATACTCTTTAGTACGTTTGTAGTCCATTTATGTTGTGATTTCACCTATAAGTAAATAACAATGACTCAATAAATGAAAAATAATATGTAAAAAGTGTTTATATGCATTTGAATGGTGTGCGGTTTGCTTGACTCTAACAAAATGAAAATAGTGATAATAATAATAATAAGCAAATGTTGTTGCACAACCTATATTTGATATTGCTCTAAATGAATGGAACGAAACAATGCTTATGATCTAAGCACTTCGTATATACATTCAAGAGTCTTAATGCACGAAGAAAAAGTTTCTGCGTTGTATTAACAATGTAGTTAAAAAACTTTTGTTTTGAAAAGTTCTTAGAAGTGAAAATCATAACTTGGGGTTTTTGTCGAAAATTGATTCTTAGCGAATCGCTTCAATTATGCTTTTTGAGTATCAAAGTAGTTATACATTGTTATATCTTAGTTCAAATTATACGAAAATAACAAGAAAAATCGAAACCCCCAAATTATGTGATTTGATCAAAATCAAAACCCTAGATACGAAATTAAATAGAAAATAGGATGAAATCACTTACAATAGTTGTTATAGATTGATGATTAGTTGATGATCTTGTAGATTAGTTGCTCCAATTGCCGATTTGAGTGATGTTTGTTTTAGGGTTTTTATGTTTAAGTTCGTGGGAGTGTTTGTTTAATATTTGATGTGGTCCCAATTTGTTTAAAATCAGTTATTTACCCACGATCTGTGACACACGGATCCACCTAAATAACGCACGGATCTCCATACGGTGGATCCGTGGTCCGCAAGTGTCCCCAAATATGGACATAATTGATTTTTGAGCAAATTGAGATATGGTGTTGTGTATTTGGCAATTGAAGTATGTTATATATACTATTAGGGATATGTGATATAGTTTTCGGAGTCGACTTTCAAGTTTTGAACAAATCATGCAACTTGTCATAAATCTCTCGATGGAATTTCAACGTAGTCGATCCTACTAGGAGTGTGTTATCTTTTAGCATAAGTTTGACCATTACTAATAACACAATCATTTGTGAACATTTGGACTCAACAAAACATCTTCAACACAAGTGTGAGTTGCAATTCGATGATTGTTCTTTTCGTCTATTTTTAATCGATTTTGAAATTTTCATGTATTGACTATACATGTAGATTTTGAAAATATCTATGGTTATTTTATTGATATCTTCTTAATCTAATAAAATTCTAATCTCGATTATGTTCACAATCGGAAGTTTTGTAATTCTATAATAGTATGGTAATAAAAAAAAAAAAAAAAAAAAAAAAAAAGTGGGGAAGGGTGGGGGTGAGTCAGTACAGTTACTATCTGCTGAACTATACCGTACATTTCCCATTTTCAGCGTTTTTTCTTCTTAATACAATTAAGTAAGTACGAAGGCCCTGGTGGCAAAAAATGATTTGAAAAAACATTCGATGTGCTTATAAAATTTATTTGGGGCAACAAACGAAAGTTTAAAATCAGAATGCTTCTTTTTTTTTTATATGTGATGTTTTAAAATATATCCCGAAATATATGAAGTGCACTGGGAAATCCACAATTTTGTACAAGTACATTTAGGAAATCCACTTCATAGTGTGGCGCAGTCCGATGACCAGGCATGAGCCATTTTTTTTTTTCATACGAAATACCCTGGTGGTTTACAACATCTCTTTCCTCAGCATTCCATAAGATCACTTTCACGAACATGAAACAAAAGATTCTTTGTCATTTATCAAGATACTTGTGTATAACACAAACTTTTGGTACCTTGACATTTTTGATCATATTAACACTTATGCTCCCCCTACACATGTGCGTCGATAATCGAAAGATGTTTAGCACATGCATGGATAGGACTTTAGCATTTTAGAATCAATCGAATCATTAATTATCCGTTTGACATGTTTAAGTCACATTCTCTCCCCCGATCAAAAGTATGAAACTTGTGAATGGTTTTGATCTAGAATGGACTTAAAATGTATCAATCTCCCCCTCAAAGTATGAGGTGAGGTGAAATAGCACAAATATCAAGTGAGCAATTGAAACAAGACCTTTAGAATACCCAGACAGGAATGATACTGCAATCTGTCTTGAACTTGTAAGCGGTTGGTCGTGTCAATCTTGCAGCAATAGAATCAGCAACAGTGCGTCCTTTTGACCTGCAACAACTGGTAGTTTTACCTGATTCTCCCCTCAAACAATGACCGATGTCAATGTTTTGATGCGGTTAACCGAACATGTTTGAGAAAAAACAAGTTGTTTATGAGAAAAAATGTTGGGGCTTTTTAGAACAACTCTTGTCTGTAAAGAAATAATGCACTGAAACGTACACTAAATCTCTGGGTTAAGACCGGGTTACAGTCTGAAATAACTGCAAGCCATTCTACTAAATTATTATTATTATTATTATTATTATTTTTTTCTTTTTTTTCTTTTTAATTACATGATAACAATGTGGAAAAACAGTGGTTAAATCAGGAGACAGACTCATCCTGGAGTTCGCTTCAGATTAGTCTTGGTGACTTGTTTAACTCCAGCAGGGGAGGAGGTGTCGCGAAGCGCTCTCTCGGTAAAGCCTTCAGTAAATTATGTCAAGCATGTTGGTATTTGGTTTCCACGAAGTTCACTCAAAAACTTTCTTTCAACTGCTTTTGATGAACGTGGGAAGATTACAATGTGCTTGGAACGCGAGTGTTGATACTATTACGCATAGAGCATAGCACTTTGATTGCCCACAATACATCGGAATTATGTTGACGCAAATCCATAGTCTCGCAGTTGAGAACGCATCCAGAGAATTTGAGCACAGCATCGTGAGTAGGGGATGTATTCTAGACTCTGTAGTGGGATGGATGGCAGTACTTTTCTGCTTTTTAGATGACCAGCTAACAAGTCGATGTCAAGAAATTGAGCTGAACTAGAAGTTACTTCTCGTGTGTCGTTGACAATCTGCATAGTCAGCATCTGCAAAAGCTTTTAGTTCAAAGCGGAGTCCTTCGGATACCACAAACCCATGTGAATGGTTCCTTTTTTTAGGTATCGAAGCTCGCTTTATAGCAGTGAGGTGCTTTTCAGTAGGCTTAGCCTGGTATCGTGCACACATACAAACAGCAAATACTATGTCAGGTCTAGATGCACTAAGGTACATAAGGGAGCCGACCATACCACGAAATCGTGTAGGATCAATTAGCTTGCCTCCCTTATCTTCATCAAGGTTGGGACGCTCCGCCATTGGAGTGTCAATGGGTGTGCAGGAGTCAAAAACCAAAACTTTTTCAAGATTTCATGGCATATTTGGATTGGTTGATAAAGAGCCTCTGGGTTTTTTGAGAAACCTTGGTAATCCTAAAAAGAATGACATTTGTCATCATCGACCATCTTGAAAGTTTGTAGTTCATTTTCAAATGCAAATAATTTGCAGGGCTTTGGGTTGGTAGAGGCGAGAGTAAGTAATATCATCATACATATATTCAATGGACACAGTAGAAGTATGTTTGCCTGTTTTTCTCGTGAAGAGTGTTAGGATCGACCACGCCTTTTTGTAAATCCTGACTTGATTAGAAACGCTGATAGCTTGTCATACCACGCACGTGGAGCTTGTTTAAGCCCATTAGAGAGGTTCTTGAGTCCGGTACATGCGATGGTCATGCTCATGGATCTACAATCTTCATGGTTGACTAAACATAGACAACTTCATTCAGTTCGCCGTTGAGGAAGGCGGGTTTCACCGTCCATCTGGAAGAGACCTTGTTCATACTTGATGCTTGCAATATCGTGAGCAATGAGAGTTGATCGCTTCTAATCTATGCAACCGGTGCAAAATGATTCATCAAAATCAATACAGCTCCTGACGATATCTTTCGCCACTAACCGAGCTTTGTTCTTCAAGGGACGTTCCAATTCATCCACTTAATTTTGAAAATCCTTTGAGCGGGGTTGATAGAATATTATCTGGACAGGCACAACGTATCCAAACATCTAGAGTTCAAACTCAGAATTTCTTCTGCATAGCCTCAATCCAGCACGAGTGCTCTCAAGGCCTTGCTTGTAAAGTCTTTTGGTTCAACTGAGGTTAGAATGCATTGAAGAAGACCACATTGCGTCGGTTCTCGGAGTCGTTTCCTGGTTAGAGCGGGTCGGTCTTTATCACCAATAATGTTCTTAAGCGGATTGGGATGTGCTTGAGTCCACTTTTGCACGTGAGGTAATTGGTTGTTTGGAGTAACATCGATATTGACAGAGTTGGAATGAGATGCTTCTGAAGCGGTTTCAGGAGCATTATAGGTGTCAAACACATTATTGTCAACATGATCGAACAGTGTTTCAACATCAGAATCACTAGTGTCTGGTAGAGGTATTTGATGAGGTAAGAGGTTTTCAGTAACTGCAGGACCGCCTTCTGAGATAACTGTTGTGGAAGGTGAACCATTGGCATTCTCGGGTGCCGGGGCAGCAGGAACATTAACCGGAGTTATCGGAACAACCGGAGGTATCGGAACAACCTCATCATCATCAAACCATTGAAACAAATCGTCTACCTGTTTCTTTGTAGGAGGGACACTAGGTGGTTCTGGGTCTTTTACAAGTGCAGAACGGCTGCGTCCTGACTGTAAAGCAGTAAGTTCGAGTTCTGTACTGTTTTGCACAGAAGTCATTTGTTGAGGAGCGAGGCCTGAACTGGTTTGAACAGACGTCAATCCTTCGGTAAGTTCATCGAAGGCAACATGAACGGTTTCCTGAATCTTACGCGTTCGTTTGTTGTAGATTCGGTACGCCTTCTTGGTGGGTGCATAGCCAACAAATATACCTATATCTGCTTTCGCCTTGAGTTTACCAACATCATCATAGTCATTGGTAGGATAGCACAGAGATCCAAACACTCGGAAGTATTGGAGATTAGGCTGCTTTCCATTCAGCAGTTCATAATAGGTCTTTCCGTGAAGCGTGTGTACAAGAGATCGATTAAGAGTATAACACGCAGTGGCTACAGCTTCAGCCCATAGGAACAGTGGAGCTTTCGCAAAGATGAGCATAGTACGAGCAGCTTCCATAAGAGTTCGGTTCCGTCTTTCGACAACGCCGTTCTGTTGTGGAGACCGAGGTACGCTCGTTTCATGAGAAATACCAACACTCTCAAACCATCCGTCGAGTGTCTTATTCACAAACTCCGTTCCATTATCTTGTTCTGACAAAGCGAATAGTAGCATTTAAGGGCCGTTGAGTCTGCACTATTAAACTTCTCATCACTTGAGGAGTTTCATCCTTTGTTTCCGACAGAAAATCGTACCCATCCAATCTTGGTGTAATCATCCATCTATCACCAAAACTTACTTCTTTCCGTTGTGTGTACTTGGTATGTGCTTAAATACACATACCTTTTACCTTTAAAAACGAGCTGAAATAACCAAAAACGGACTTAAAATGCCAAAGATACGGCTTGTTTTGTTTTGCTAAATGTATTGTGTTGGGCACGGTCTATAACCAAGAAAAGGTACGAAATACAAAAGCCACAAAACGACAAACTGGGTCTCGGGATGAAAAGGCTGTGGAAGGACATAAGCTCTAAAGCTAAGCAAAGACCAAGAAAAAGTCAAGTCAAAGTAGCTCAACAATTGAACAGTTCAAACCGGAACCGTATTTGATGAATTCTATTGTCTGCAATCCTCAACCATTGATTGGGACGGGGAAAGCCAATAGTATATTATTGAAGACTATGAAGACCAAATGGGCCCTCAATCAATGACAACAGCCCATTTGTGTGCATTTGACAAAGACTATGAAGACTTTGAAGGCCCGATCCTAGCCCTTGAACAAGCCAATCTCAGCCATTGTACACACAAAACCCACCCAAACCTTATTGGGCCTTAAAAAGCCCAATAACATAAGCCTAAACCCTTATTGGGCCCAAGCACACCCAGTTGGGCCCAATACATAACCAAAGCCCAATAAAGGCCCAAAAACAATTTTTTATAAAACCTCAGGGACTGAAATTGTCAATTTTGAAAATGTTTTATAAAGGAAAAGTGTTTTAAAAAAGAGAAGGACTGAATTTGCAAATTTACAAAATGTTTTCTCTTTATAAACGGCAGGGGACCAATTCTGTCATTCTTCTTTTCTTTCTTTACCCTTTTTTTAATAAAACACAAGGGCCCTTTTGCAATATCAAAACTCGTTTATACTAAAAGAAAAGAAACAAAGAGAAAGGGAAAGAAGTAGAAGTTGAGGGTTCTTCTTGGGCTAATGAAACTTTTTAAACATGTTAGACCCAATAACGCTCACATCAAGTTGTTCCGCCATCTCCTCAAAACGAACCACCATACGAGATACTGCTTTCACCCTTTTACCCTTTTACCCAACCCCTCGTTTACCCAGTCCCAACCTAAACCCACCTTCCACTAACCTTTAAACCTGCCAAGTTGGCAATCCCCCTTAACCCAAGAAAAATCAATGGCGGATATTGATGTTTAAAGAAGCACAAACTTCATCAATGGCTAGGATTTGTTGCTGAGCTTTCAACACACACAAGAAACACAAAGGAAAGAAGCTTTGAAGCCTTAGACTTCTATAAAAGCAAGAAAACACAAGCCGAAGAGATACTAGTTTTTCCTTAGCTTATTTTTACTTAAATTTTAATCAACTTGTAATTTCGATTTCCAGCTTTCTTTTGAAGTGTAATGTTACTATTTTTAAAAGTTTAATTCAAGTTTTGAAGTTGATGTTAAGTATCTTATGATTTTCAATATTTCGTCTTTTAAATTCTTTGGTAATCCTGAAGAAAATTGTAGTTACTTGTTTCTTTTAACTATACTGTCATTAACACCAATCTATCTTAATTGTTTTAAGTGAAATCAAGTAAAAAAAAACTTTTGACTTGTTTGAGGGGGTGTTTGGGAAAACCTGAAAACGGGTCATATGGGGTTTTGCATGGGTCAAGTGCACTCAGCCACCTCATCCATTTTAGGCAGATTGTGTAGGAGTTAATCTAACCACTTACATCACCACTGAGTTCTAAAATAAGTTTTTTGTCCCTCGGTGTATATTTCAAAGTTTTCACAAAGAAAAAATAAGCCTTAAGGCTTAAGCTGCTTAGACAGCTTAAGCAACTCACTTTTAAGCTCACTTAAGTCACAACAACCTTTTTTAAAAAAACCTTAAGTTCTGCTCCTTTGAAGTTGACCAAGTAGAAGTCAAAAGAGTGCAACCCATATTTTTTGAAAACCTTGACTTTTGAGATCAAAAATCAGCAGGTTTTATTGTGATTTAGGACCTCAGATTTTGGAAATAAGTCAAATGACCACCATTCTAAATCTGTTGGGGATTGGTTTGGGGTAAAAAGCACAATTGTGCTTATTCTCATAAGCTAAAAGTGGCCTTAAGCCACTGAGTTTGCCTTCCCCTGGTGCTGAGCACCAATTTCAGCACCCTTTATCTAGCTTATTTTGCACTAGGACCTAGTATCTTTTAGCTTTTAGTTGTAGCTTATTAAGTGCTCTTTAAGCCCCCAAAGTAGCTTAGCTTAATTACCTTTCTAACTTAGCTTAATCTAGGCTTAAAAACCACCTTTTTCTGTTTTATATTAAAACTGTCAACATAGCTTAAGTCATTTTTAGCTTATTCTAGGGCTTAATCTAGTGACCTAGCTTATATTTAGGATACCCTTAGGCCTAGTAGCTTATTCCATTAGTTTCTAGCTTATTTTGCAGCTTAAAATCCCAATAAGAAAGTAAAATAAGCTTGTAAGCTTAATAAGTTTCTGTCAGCCAAATAAGCTCACTTCTTTAGCTTATTTAGACCCTTTCAGCCCATGTGCCTTTTATGAAAAATGTTGCCATTAAGCCCCTCTATAAGTTTGATTCTTTGGCTTTTTGATAATAAGCTGTTAGGACTTAACTTGTAATCGGGGTAGTACTCAGGGACCATTTGTGTAATTTCTTCTTTTATAGTTAACATTGTTAGTCCCTGTGGTTAGTTAGCCTGTTACCCCGTTTGTCCTTTTGTCCTTTCACTGTTAGTCCTTTTGTTTTAACAACAGTTAGCTTTAGTTAGTTTTATTTAATTTAATTAATTAAATTAGGTTTAAATTTAATTAGTTTAATTACTTTTAATTTAATCAGTAAAATTTGGGCATTTTTATATTTTTAGAATTGTTAACTTTTTCTTTATTTAATTTTATTTTTTCAGAATTTTTATAACTTTTATTTTTTGTCTTTTTCTATTTTCTTAGTTTTAATTAGTTTTTAATCTTTAAAAATTCATAAAAAATCCAAAAATTAATAAAAAAATATTTTTCTTTTTTATAAAATTTTCTTTTGTCATTTAGTGTCTAGGAAAAATATAAAATTTAGTTCAGATTGTAAAAATGCAATTGATTTTTTCTTTTCCGAAAGAGTGGGATTTAAGCAAATCGTTTTCTTGCACAAGTGTCATGTTTTACGCTTGTTACGCTGAATCACTAGGGCTTGTTCCTGTCGAACTTTGTTTACTAGATCAATTGACCTTTGGGTATCTAACGATAATATTCTGGCTTGACAATGAAGAAGCTCTCACTTTTTAAGTCTCGATTTCCAAACATTTGTCTTGGTTTAAAAACCTTAGCATGTCCCCGTCTTAGTTGGGTTTGCAAGTCAGTTAAGATGGCAATCATAGAAATTTTATCAGATGTGTTAGCAGATACCTCAGTTGGAACATTTGGGCTTCGGTGTCAAGAAGAAAACTGATATTACGGGTCTATTGCCATCAATATCAGTCTCAGCATCGTAGTCTAAAATGGTCTTCCTGTGCATCTCCTGAATCGATAATCCACATTATCAAAGATATGATGTCATTAGTGTACCTCATTGACTGGATTGTTGGATGCACTAGTGGCTGAACAAGTAGGCCATGAAAAAAAGCGACATCAGCATTGGTCCTTCATCGACGTCTGAGTCATTGCATCCTCAAGATGGCCTTGAAACATGTTTGTTGAAGTCCATGCCTGAGTTATCATAAGGCGGTGCATCCACATCAGCGAGGAATGCTCAGCTTCATCATCCAAACACATCTCCTTTCTCTTACTTCATCCAGACAGCATTTATCGTTTGAATACTGAGAGTCCTCATCTTTCTCTTGGGTTCTTTACCACTGCCTATCAACATTCCTTCCTCTTCTCCTCTCCTTGTAAACATATCACCATCTTGCCTCTAGCACACTGTATTACTCTACATTACCTGGAGCCTTTCCTCTAAACTGTTCAGTAACAATTACCATCATGCACCGTAGCATAATCCCCTTGAGTGGAGGAAGTCCTGAGTTGTTGTTGGTGGTGGAAACTTCTTATGGAAACCGCTTAAAGAGATTAGCAATCTGAGTCATATGGCCATCAAAGCGTCAACGAAGACTGAGCAGTAGGTTTTGAGACAGGAGTTGAGGTGATGAAAGAGAAGGTGCATGATGGGATGAGCAACATAGGCCAGTGGATCAACAATACTTGTAGACTGCTCCTGTTCTTGAGTCTTTTTGGCATGAGCCCTCCGTTAGGCTTGAATAAGTATAAGATCCTGAACATAAGGTTTGGTTGCGATATCCATGTTTTTGTTTGACATTAGTCACATACTTACCCCAATAGCCTGGAAGAAATTGTTGACAAATTTAGGTTCATCATCTGATGAGTTAAGGGATTTCGGCTGAGTAATCTTTCCCCCCCCCCCATGTTTTTTTCCATTCACAGCTTGTGGAAACGCACAAAGTAGTCAATGAATTGAATTCGTTTCCAATAGCGACGAAAGCTTTCGTACTCATCAAACAGATCTTCCTTCCCTTTAGTTGAAGAGTCTACCTAGATCCTTGCATAAAGCAATCTCTACATTATCCCAAAACTCCTTGTTATGCATGCATGTTATTGATTTAGATGTGTGAATAGTGTGTCTGGTAAGCAGCCAGACTAAGAATGATTTCAGCTTGAGTCTCACCATCTCAAGTTTTGTTTACCTCTTCAATGAAATTTCAAATCAAGTTTCTTCCTAGTAGCGGCACTAATAAGTAGAACAGTAGGAGGAAGGATCAGTGACCCATCGGGTGAGGTGTAGGTCCATTCTGATGGAGTTCCATATTCATTGCGATTGGGTTTGCCTCGAATGAACCTGTGTAAACGAAACTTCCATGATCTATCATTTTCAACCAACATTGGTGGAAACGAGTATCGTACCCTGTGGCATTTGTTTTCTTTCATTGGTTGCCATTGAATAAGTTTGATATTAATGATCCTGATCATAAGTGATTGATGATTGTTTGATTTTGTTTATTTTTCTGTTTTGTTTGATTATTTGTTCGGTTCAAGAGTTAGCAGTTCGATTTATATGTCTCGTTCGGTTGATCAAGTAAACAACCTCGTTACTTTCTAGTACTTACAACACTTCGATTCAACAAGAGAGTCCACTCGTACGATCCGCTTGTTCGTATCCCTTCGTTCGATCCCGCCTTGTTCGATCCCCTCATTCGATCGCTTGTTCGATCCCTTGTTCGATCCCCTTGTTCGAGTGTTTTGTTCGATCCCCTTGTTCGAGTGTCTTGTTCGATCCCCTTGTTCGAGTGTCTTGTTCGATCCCCTTGTTCGAGTGTCTTGTTCGATCCTTGAATTCCACTCGTTCGGTCCTAGCCAAAATTCCACTAGTTCGATCCTCTCTAAGAATACACTCGTTCGATCGAAACGATTTGAACTCGTTCGATCCCCCGTTTTTTTAATACTTTTTGAACCAAACAAAAGATGAACAAAAGAAAATCACGAGATCGTTGATTGCTAACAAGATGGTTTTAGTGATATTAGATTAAACGTAAACCATCTATGAACCAAAAATCAAAACAAACAATCAATCAAAACAAAAAAATTTCCGAAACCCCTCTTTTTTTTAATTTTCGACAACAATAAAAAATAACAAAAACAAATCAAATCATCAATCTTGTAGGCTCTTGATACCAATTGTAGGATCCCTAGATCATTCCATGGATGAATCACAAGATCAATAGCACAAAAGATTAAACATTAAAGAACTTTTGATTGAAAGAAAACAAAAAGTTGCTACAAACCCTTAAAGAAAAATATAATGGAGAACAAACCTAATTTGACTAAACTAGTGTAATTTATACTAACTAGATTTGCCTTTGAGCTTTCTTTTTGGCTATTAACATCTTGCCCGTTTACATAATAAACATTAATTAACATTGTCTTTCGAAGCTAGACTTTTGTCCTTGAATCTCGAGTACCGCAGCTTCTTTGTTCGGGCCATTTATGTGAACCTAACCATATAAACATGTATATATATATAAGTATATATATATATAATATATATATATATATATGTATAATATATATTATATAAAGATATATATATATAAAATAAAATTTGTTAAAACATGGTCTAATAACCTTTCAAAATATAAAAAGAAAAGTAAGAACGAAAAACAAATATGCATACATGGTTTAAAAGAACAAACAAAAGAACATTTATGCATACACAACTTAAAAGAATAGCCGAGTACCTGTGCATAGCAACGAGATTTTATTGCGACAAATAGTTATAGCGTTATTTTGGTTAAATGTTTTGCGTAACTAAAATATCATTATAACTATTTGTCGATATAAAATCCTGTTAATATGCACGATTACTCGTCTAGTATTATCAAAATTAATAAGGGAAACAACATAATAGTCAATATTTCTGAGTAAACTACACAATGGTAAATAAGTTTTTTAAACACAATAAGCTAATCTGTCACACCCCGTCTAGGCGGAAACGTGAGACGTGACAGAAAAGATCGTCATAACACATTAATATAAATATATAGAGAATTCACTAAATGAAAATCCAACACAAAGATGTCATGACAATTCTCGACATAAGTGGAGACTTGTATCGTGGTTAGTCAAAACCACGACAAACATAGTTATAAGTCAAATTAATCCCACAACCTGGGACAAGCACAAAATAAAATCCAAACAAACGAATGAGAATCATAGAAAAGTACTGATGCAAATAATTCAAGGGAAGTTAACCCAAGAGGGTTACGTGTCTCTCTAGGCAATGAAGGAAGCTCTATCATTCTTAAACATTGCTATTGCTATTGCTATTACTTGTATTCACAACAAACATGGTTAAAAACTCCAAAATGATTATCGAAATATTACCGTATCTAAATTAAGACTAGATTTTTCTTAGATTCTTTATAGATAGAGATTGAAGAGATAGTATATAAGATGAACATAACAAAACGTAGGTTTCACGTTTCTTTTCTTCAAAGCAAATAATCCATGTCGGATTTGCATTTTCCTGAAGAAATTCTTGACAATATCGTTTTTAGATTGTCTACAAAAACCTTTTTTCGGTTCAAAAGTGTAACAAAGCATTGGAACAATGTTATTCCTAATCACTTTATGAAGTTGAGATTAAAGCCACTAACCCTTCTCTCTGTCCAGGTTTTTTTCACGATATAGACAACTCGGTACCACGTGATCACTTGGATTATTCGATTATCAAAAGTTCTCCCTTAGGACACCTTGAAGGCAATAGAATCATCATTGTTGGAACATTCAATGGTATACTTCTTATAATCTTCCAAGACCATTTTCTAAGCCTAGATGCTTTACAAATCCATTACAAACACTGATAATGTTCCCTGATACCACCTCATTTGATCATAAACGTTTGTTTACAATTATAGATTTGGTTATGGCACGACCCCAGATGATTTAAAGATTATTTTACTAAGACGTGCACGTGTTACCCATCATAGATCTTGTCATGTTTATAGTTTTAAAACCATGTCATGGGAAACTGCCCTATGGTTGGGTGATCAGTGGTATAAATATATGCAGGATACAGGTACTTTTGTAAACGGATTTTTGTATTGGATTGCACACAAGCATGGCTTGGGGAGATTAATACTGGCTCTTGATATTAAGAAAATGAGATTTTTAGAGATAGAATTTCCAACAAAACGTACTTTCAGTTCTGTTACTTTGGGTACGTTAAACGGACACCTTTGCATGATTTGTTCTAACAGTTCTAACTGTGAGTTATGGCAATGTAACGAACATGGTATTGCAGAATCATGGTCACAAATATATTCATTAAATTTGCTTTCAAGAGGCAATTATCTCTATGGATTCGAGCCGGTCAGTATTTTGGATGAGGGGAAAATTGTTATGTTAAAGGACTCAAATCAAGTCATAATCCATGACATTACGAAGGATTCAAATAAGGAGGTGAAGGCCTTGACAACTCCTTATGATATATCAAGAAGGCAAATCATCGAATATGTGGAGACTTTGGTCTCACCATCTAATCTTTTACTCTTGATGATGTATAGTATGAACCGGCCCGGCCCATTTATACTATTATGGGCTTTATAGCTGCTAATCGGTCGCAGCTACTAGCACGCTGTCCGTGGCCGCGGTATCTTCACAAGTTATCTTTAAGCAAGAATAACCTAACTAAATAAGAGATATGCTTTACTTATTTAAATTAGCTAGGATAACTTCGAATCCCTATAATATCGGCTGTATCTTGGGGGCACCCCCCCCCCCCCCCCCCCCCCCCCCCCCCCCCACCCCCCCCCCCCCCCCCCCCCCCCACCCCCCCCCCCCCACCCCCCCGCCCCCCCCCCCCCCCCCCCCCCCCCCCCCCCCCCCCCCCCCCCCACCCACCCCCCCCCCCCCCTCCCCCCCCCCCCCCCCCCCCCCCCCCCCCCACCCCGCCCCCCCCCCCCCCCACCCCCCCCCCCCCCCCCACCCCCCCACCCCCCCCACCCCCCCCCCCCCCCCCCCCCCCCCCCCCCTCCCCCACCCCCCCCCACCCCGCCCCCACCCCCCCCCCCCCCCCCCCCCCCCCCCCCTCCCCCCTCCCCCCCCCACCCCCCCCCCCCCACCCCACCCCCCCCCCCCCCCATCCCCCCACCCCCCCACCCCCCCCCCCCCCCCCCCCCCCTCCCCCCCCCCCCCCCCCCCCCCCCTACCCCCCCCCCCCCACCCCCCCCACCCCCCCCCCCCCCCCCCCCCCCCCCCCCCCCCCACCCCCCCCCCACCCCCCCCCCACCGTAATTCACGTAAACCCTTAGGGTTATTTAGGCTATAAAAAGGTGCAATTCATCATCAATACATGTATCATCATAACCTAGCTACAATTGATTACCCCATCAAGGATCATACACTTACTCTTAACCCGGTGTCCTAATCGAAGGGATCCGGCCTCACCACGATAAGGTTAACGGTGTTTATTTCCTTGTGCAGGGTCCTTCAACAAATTCACTTGGTACAAGAACAAGGCACTCTACACCCGAATAGCAGCCTATTCGGATCAAACTAGACCCAACCCAACTTTTGTATCAACAAGTTGGCGCCATCTGTGGGACCATACACTAGGAACTACTCTCATCAGAATGCGCGCAATGGCTAATGCAACCCACATCGTGACCACTGTCACGAAAACTACAAACAAAGAAAAAGAGTCGGACGCCGCACCCGGAGTGAACATTCAGGACTTCTGTGAAGAACACTATGAAGACATCCTGTCAATCATCATGGAGAAGGCACGGCGTGACAAGCAAAAAGAAGTCCAAACCAGACTAAATTTTGAAAACTTCAAGAAAACCCAAAGAGAAATGGAGAACTCCTTAAACTCGAGGGCGGAAAACTCGCCCGCGAGATTCCACCCTGAGAGTTCCAGGATACGAGGTCGCGAAAGACCATGACATAAAACTTTGTTAAAAAAACCAGCCTAGCAATTGAAAGAGGAGCGTCCATAAGCGACTCAGTGATACCTACTCGCCGAGTACAACCAAGTTTGGACCAAGCAGGACAGATTTAAGAGATCCTTCTCACAGCAGAGGTCATTCCCATAGTAGGGAACGTCCTCGAATGGAAGACCGTTCCCGGGGCACTGAAGAATCGTATGGCAATACGTACTCTCAGGGAACCAAAACTAAGTACATAGATCGATCTCGCAATATAAAAAGGTGGAGGGAAAGTAAATCCCCATCATCTCGCGGATTAGAAAGCGACACTAGTAACGAAGGACACTGGAAGTCAAGGATAAAAAGGCGTAAGCTGGCAAATGAAGACGATATGGCCGAACCTTGGACCTGCGTGGATGTGGATCCATTCACATCTTGAATCAGCAGCTTCAAAAGTTCACAGAAAACGCGCATGCCTAACAATGTGAAAACTTATGATGGAACAGGAGACCCGGAAGACCACTTAAAAATCTTCCAAGCCATGGGCACAGGTGAAACGTATAGGCAATGCTACAGGTGTCACATGGTTCAACTCTACCTTGATAGGCAGCCGCGAGGGTATGGGTCGATGACAACCTCCGAAAGCATAGATGGGTAACAATAGGTCTTAAAAACGGCCTTCTATCAGACTCATGCAGCAGAAGAAGAATGTGAAAGCTCCAGTAGAAATTCACAACAATAAGCAAGGGACGAGGAGACCCATTGAGTATTCATGAAGTGGGGTGGGTTTCAAAGTTGAAATCGGCACAGGAAGGAGCCCCAGGAATGCATGCCGTATCATCCGGTTCATGCATGGGGTAAACAACCACGAACTAACAAAACGTCTCAATAAACACGTCCCAAAGACCATGGAAGAAATGATGACAATTACCACTGCCTTTATACGAGGAGAAGCCGCTGCCGCTTCCAAAAAGAAAGTTCACTCATCGCGAAAATCACAAGACCAGTCTAAATGGCATGCTCCCGAGTGAAAATCTGACTTCCAAGGTCAGCCAAGGGAAGGACGGGGGTCTAGCAGGTTTACCCCCTTACCAAAACACCCAAAGAAATCCTTACGACCGAGGCAGGAAAGTTTAAATCGCCGCCGCCTATGGTAACCCCGGTAGAAAAAAGAAGTAGCAACAAGTTTTGCGATTTCCACAATGATAAGGGACATAGCACGGACGAGTACATGCAGTTGAAGAAGCAGATCGAAGAATTGGTGCGAGCCGGTAAGCTCTCGCATTTGATAAAAGAAATTAAGCAAGGTCGAGACCAAATGAAGAACGGAAAGAAGGAGGCCCCAGTTAAAGATAAATCCTTAGTAATTTATATGATACAGCCATGGCAGAGAACGACGAAACAAAAATTGACCCAAAGCTTCGCTTATGGCAACGAAATTACGTTCCCGCCACTAGCTAATAGCGATGGAACAGAAGGTCCGCTCGTCATAGAAGCGGAAATCGGTGGACACATGATCCACCGCA
Source organism: Tanacetum coccineum (assembly GCA_026074375.1). NCBI lineage: Eukaryota > Viridiplantae > Streptophyta > Magnoliopsida > Asterales > Asteraceae > Tanacetum > Tanacetum coccineum. The sequence continues at coordinate 84,331 of BQNB010001038.1, forward strand.
TGTACATAGACGGAGGTTCCTTTACGGAAATACTTTACGAGCACTGCTTCAACCAGCTCTGGCCAGAAATCAAAAGCCAGATGGTCCCGGCAAGGACGTCGTTAATCGGTTTTAGTGGAGAAACTATATGGCCGCTGGGACAACTTAGGCTTTTGGTAACAATTGGAGATGCAGATCATTGTACAAAAGCGTGGATGGATTTCATGATCGTCAGATTAATTTCACCATACAATATATCATTGGGCGACCGGGCATAAGAGAAATCCAGGCGGTGCCATCCACAGCCCACGGAATGCTTAAGTTTCCTGCCGACGGAGGAATAGTGACTATCCGTAGCACTATCTTGATACCTGCCAAGTGCGCTACGGTGATTACATTACCCAAAGAGATACCCAAAGAGGCAGGAGTTCATCGTGAAAATCTTAAAGTAGCCATACATCCGATTTTCCCCTATTAAGAAGTGCAATTGGAGGACGTTTGTCCTTAAAGGACGTAACGGTGACTAGCACACTTTTGAAGAAAAACCTGGATATATTCGCGTGGCAGCCATCGAACATGACAAGAGTACCGCGATCAATAGCTGAACATCATCTCAATATCTGGGAAGGATACTCGCCCGTCCAACAAAAGAAAAGAGGTCAGGCCCTGGAACGCGCGAAAGTTATCCAAGCAGAAGTACAAAAACTAGTAGAGGCAGGAATCATGAGAGAAGTATATTACCATGACTGGCTGTCTAATCCAGTCATGGTGAAAAAGCATGACGGTAGCTGGTAGATGTGTATAGATTTTACAGACTTAAACAAGCCTGTTCTGTAATTGTTACCACCCGCCTTCGAGATAATTGACTGTAAAAAATCGAGTCTCTCCTCTCTGCGGCTACCCCTTTAAGTGCTTCTTAGACGCTTACAAAGGATACCATCAGATACAGATGGCAGAGTTAGATGAAGAGAAAACGGCTTTCCACACCAGCCAAGGAGTGTATTGTTACACAAAAATGCCTTTTGGTCTAAAGAACACTGGCGCCACGTACCAGCGGATAGTAGACAAAGCCTTTGATAGTCAGGTTGGTCGGAACATGGAAGTGTATGTCGATGACCTGGTAATTAAGAGTCACACAAAGACAAAAATGCTAAGAGACATCGACAAAACGTTCCGCACGTTATGAAAAATAAACATGAAACTTAACCCCAAAAAATGTACGTTTGGGGCAGTGGAAGGAATGTTCTTGGGGTACACGATTACCCCAGAAGGGATAAAACCGTGTCCTGACAAAACAGAAGTTGTACTACAACTTTCGTCCCCACGGACAATCAAAGAGGTCCAGAGCCTCAACGGGAAGTTGGCTAGTTTAAATAGATTCCTTTCTAAATCAGCGGAAAAGTCCTTGCCGCTATTTAAAACCTTGAAGAAGTGCATCAAAAAAGCAACTTCCATTAGACACCGGAATCGGAACAAGCCTTCAAGCAACTAAAACAACATTTGTCAGAGCTACCCCTGCTGGTAGCACCCAAACCGAAGGAAGAATTGATTATATACCTATCCCTGAAATCTCCTCCAATAGCAGTCAGTGCGTCTTGATACTAAAGGGGTACGGTCAGACACCAGTCTACTTATCATTCCGCGCATGCAGGGCCAGAGATAAACTATACTCTAATGAAAAAATAGCTAGTTCTGTCAACTAGTCCTTTGCTGTCCAAGAGCTGCGAGTATTTTCCAAGCACATCCCATTGCAGTTATTATTGACCAACCAATTAAACAGATAATTTCACGTCCCGACGTAGCAGGAAGGTTACACAAATGAAGCGTCATGATGGGAGAACACAATATCACATACCGTCCAAGGACGTCGATGAAAGGACAGATACTGGTGAACTTCCTCGTAAAGAAGCCGGATGAAAATCCGCCAGACACATCAGTTGTGGAAACCCCGCCGGAGTCGTGGACACTATTCATAGATGGATCGTCATGTGTAGATGGATCAGGCGCGGGTATAATACTGACCAACCCAGAGGGCCCCGGCGGAATTCACATACCGCTAACGTTTCATCAGTTTAATCCGCTCTCTAACATGAGCAGAACTGAGGCACTGATTGTACTGCCTTTCGGATAAGAGGCGTAATGGGCGAGCGACAATATACAAGTAAGTGTAGACTCTAAGTTGGTAGCAAACCAAGTCCTGGGGACGTACGTTGCCAAAGAAGAGAATATGATCAAATACCTAGAGAAGGTCAAAAGCTTGGTTAGCGGTTTTACTAATTTTTTCATAAGCCAAATACCGTGCAGTAAAAACAAGAAAGCATATGCTTTGAGCAAAATCGCGTCAACCAGCTTTGCGCCCTTATCCAAACAAGTCTTGGTCGAGACACTTACAGAAAAATCAATACAAGAAGACGATGTGCCGACTGTGGTAGAGATCAAGGACACCAGGATGACTCTCCCGATTGTGGTAGTACCTGTAAGATGGGAACTTCACCTGTGATAGAAAGAGGCAAGCAAACTCGCATAAAAGCCAGACAATACGAATTGATGGAAGGGATTCTCTATAGGTGGTCATTCCTAAAGCCGTGGTTAAGGTGCGTCGGACCACTTCAAGCGAACTACATGATCCGTGAAATTCATAGGGGGTCGTGCAATATGCACGCAGTACCGTAGTCAGTAGTAGAAAAGGCTATGCGGCTGGGATACTACTGGCCGACCATGCCCCGGGAGGCAAGAGATATGATTCGTGCGTGCAACGATTGTCAAATACATCGCCCCGTGCCAAGAAACCCTCAACAACCGCTAACCCCGATCACGGCTCCGTGGCCGTTCTACAAATGGGGAATTGATATAGCCGGTCCTTTCCCGGAAGGACCGGGTAAGGTCAAGTTTTTGATAGTCGTCATGGATTATTCCACAAAATGGATAGAAGCGAAAGCAGTTGCGACAATCATAGGAAATAAGGTAAAAAAGTTCGTATGGGACAATATTGTATGCCGCTTTGGTCTCCTAGGAGAAATAATATTGGATAACGACAAACAATTCAGTGACAATCCATTTAAAGATTGGTGTGATAAATTGAATATCACAAAACGATTCGCCTTAGTGAAACACCCGTATCCAATTGACGAAGTGGAGAAGAGGCAAACCGAAGTTAGGTGAAGAATCAAGCACATCTGGGGCGAAGTGAAACAAGAATTAGATAAGGAACTTCCCCAGTGTCCTTTAGCCACTGCACATGAATAATTCAAGCCATGGGAACACCTCCTTTTCCTTTGACCTAACGGTACGAAAGCCGTCATACCAGCAAAAATCGAAATGCCAACTACCGCACCGCGAAAGTTGACACCTGAGCCCCAAAATGAAGAGTTTACTGCTAAATTTGATTTACTGGAAGAAAAGCAGGAGCGCTAGCAATCTGCGAGGCCAATCCAAAATAAAGATACAAAAGTAATATAATGTTAGGCGCGTGGTGTGCTTTCAGAACCTGGAGACTTTGGAATTATACTTAAGCAATGACGCAAGTCATGCTGCTGCCATGGAAAACATAGACCAAAGTGGGGAAGGACCTAATGAGGTCCACGGAAACTCTAGGAGACGAATCGTATAAGCTAAGGACAGATGGAAGACGCGACCCTCCCGCGAACAGGAAAAACGCTAACTCCTAAAGAAATGCTACCTTTAGGCTGCAATACATGCATGGATGAACCTCGTTGTCATTAGGACCTCTAATAAAAGTAATCCATGTATTATTCTTTTTTAACTTTGACTTAGATATTAATAAAATTCCGCAGGGTCTAACTAACCCTACGACCTTTTTATCGTGAAAATTGTCTAAGTTATTCTTTCTCTTTTCCTTATTTATTATTATTTGTCATTCCACGAATGCATGCATAATATTGTGACTATCTCCGGATGTTTATAAGATAAGTACCCTAATAATTTCTTGTCGCGTAAGAGGGTTGCAACCCACGCACAATTCTTGTATCTTTGAACCTAAGTACCTAAACATTGGGCGCATAAAGAAAGACTCTCACGGAGCACGTAAGTCGCTAAAAGCGCCATGTATATACATCAAAGATAAGTCATTCACTTATAAAAAATTGTTACCCACGGACATCCGTGGAAATATTACAAACCAAAAAATCGTCTAAGTACCACAGGCGGTACTACGGCTCAAGGCCAATTCAAATTATACATAGAAGGCAGAGACTTGGATCTAATAAGTTTAGGAGATACCTCATCTTCTGATAGCTCAGTCTGGGTAGCCGCATCCTCCAGTAGGATTTGAAGACCTTAAGGAATAACAGTCGGCACGGATACAGGAACACCATCCGACCTGGCGTGATGGGCAGAACCGACTCTGTGAGTTTGACAGACAATCCGGCACTTCCTTTTCTTCTCTGCACGACTTATATTAGGCAACGATGTCCTCTAAGAGCATCTCCTCTTTAACAGCCCAAGGGTTTTTTGGGTCACGTACCTCCGATACACATGTATATTAGAGCAGATAAGGAACTAGGGCAAGGTCACGATGAATGGTGGAGCGACCTCATCCAGTATCAGCTTTCTAAGTGTAAGATGGCCATGAAAAGTAAGTTATTGGGGCGCATCATAAAACTGCTCAGCTGATCAAACTAAAGGTACATCAAATCACTAGGCATTAAGCGCTAATAGCATGTACCATCCCATCGGCCCTCAGGATCTACTCCTCAAGGGCCGCTAAGTCTAACTACGAATCCTATAATGGTATAGTACAAACCGCCGACCATTTTCTTAACAAATTGGGCCCACTTATCCATCAACTATTCCGTTTTTTTATGCTGTTTCTTCATTCATGACCCGTTTTTTACGCTATAGGGTCCCACATACGTTTTCGACGGTTCTGGATATGGAAAGGCTCGGATATTTAGTCTACCAAAACGTGACCGCAGTCTCGACCACGACCACGTCTCCTAGACTGGGGGGACATGATGACGTATAGTACGGACCGGCCCGACCCATTTATACTATTATGGGCTTTGTAGCTGCTAATGGGTCGCGGCTACTGGCACGCTGTCCGTGGCCGCGGTATCTTCACAAGTTATCTTTAAGCAAGAATAACCTAACTAAATAAGAGATATGCTTTACTTATTTAAATTAGCTAGGATAACTTCGAATCCCTATAATATCGGCCGTATCTTGGGCCGCAATTCACGGAAACCCTTAGGGTTATTTAGCCTATAAAAGGGGTGCAATTCTCATCAATACAGGTATCTCATAAACCCTAACTACATTCGATTACTCCCTCAAGATCATACACTTACTCTCACGCCGGAGTCTAATCGGTGGGATCCCTCCACGATAAGGTAACGTGTTTACTTTCCATGTGCAGGGTCTTCAAAACAATTCACCTGGTACAAGAACAAGGCACTTTACACCCAAATAGCAGCCTATTCGGATCAAACTAGACCCAACCCAACTTTTGTATCAACAACTCTAGTTAATATGATCGTTATAAGTGGTGTTGTTAACTCACGATTGATAACACAATCGAGATTATCAAGGATGCCAATGAGGTCGCGTCTGATTCCGAAGCATGTTTACAGATCTTTTTGAGTTGTATCAAGATGATTTGTTGCGCAAGGAGTTTGGATACGAGTTGCTTTTTTTAGGATGTTTTTTACTTTAATTATCTTTTGTCTAGGTTGGGCACTCTCAGTTTATTGATTCTATATGTTGCTTTGTGTTTTGTTACTTTTTATGTTTTATTTCTTTGCAGCTCTTTGTTTAAAGTGTATTTTGCTAAAAAAATCGATATGGATAATCCTAGTTTGTTATAGTTAACAAGGGACACATACGCTCACAATTCTGTTTATCGCGTTCCATGAAACACAATTTTAATGCGCATCTCATTAAAAACTTTTCAAGCTTCATCCAACATACAATTTTGTACATAACCGGACACCATAGCCGTCTGCCCGTCTATGTATACACACCTCGAACCAGAGACTCATCATATTAAATAGGGTAAAAGCCATAAAACTCTGCAACTTAACAGTTATACTAAACTCAATTTACCTAATAAATCTTAAATAAGTCATTTATAACCGTATGCCACAAATCACATTTTACGAACTGTACCTTTTATAGGGTTAACCGGTAACTCGTAGTCAAACCATTTTTTCCTTTGACTCACGTTGTATTGCTTAGATGTTAAAAGGTTTTTTTAAAATAATATACCTTATAAATAGACTAATACCTTACTCAGTTATAACTAATCTTACCCCCAATTATAAACCTTAAAATGCAAACTTCTCAATTCCGTTGATTATAACTTCAATTGACTACTGTAAGTATAAGTAACATGTTTTATAGGATTTTATCATCTTTAATTGTAACACATTGATTTTTTATTACAAAGGCCTAATTAATTTTTAAAACCCTAATTTTTGCTATTGCCTTACAAGATGGTTACTTGTCGTGTGGATTTTACCACTAAATGGTTATTTGCGTCTAATCCTCTTAGTATCTTCGTTGGGAACATCGAGTTTATTAAGGATATCAATTTTGAAGTATGACATATGATAACTTCTTCCATTGTTAGCGAGATTGTTAACTTTGAAAACCGTTAAGTTTTTCTAAGTTCTTTCCTGGATACCAATGAATATAGCCTTGAGACTAAGTGTAATGATGAGCATTAAATATATGTCCAAGCCTTATTTGAGAATGATTTATCACCTAGATATGTATCTAACCTCAAAGGAAAGTGATGTCCTACAGATATTTATTGATGATAGACACTATGAGTCAAAAGTGATAGTAATTTTTGAAGATGTTAAAAAGGGTAAATTTAGATATGTTAAGGATATTGTAACTTTTCAACTAAAGGGTAAAGAGAATTTGACATTTCCTAAGTTGGTCAATAGATGACCCTTTTGGGGTTTAAATAAGCTAGTGGTAAAGGTAGGTTTGTATAGTGAAATGGAGGATCACATCCCTGGTCCAAGGTAGGTTCTTTGTAGAAACAAAATGACCCTGATTAAAACTTTGTAGAGCCTAAGTATCAGGTGAAAAAGGATTTCTAATACCCGTGTTTTGATCCTGACACTCCATGGAATGAGTGTAAACCTGTTTTAAGAATGAAATTTGAATCTCCTTCTCAACTAAAGCAATGCCTAGCTAACTATGGTATCACACATGGTTACCAGTTATGGTATATGCAAAATGACTCTTATAAGTTGTTGGTAAAATGTGGAAGGGATGTTAGTGCTAGTAAGTGTGCAGGTAAAAGAGGTAAAAAACAGGTTCAAATAGATGATCTTTAGATAAGACAACATGGATCTAATGATGTAAGGGAGAGAGACCAATATCAACAAGTTGGTCCAAGTGTTGATGAAATACCAAAGTACAAAGAAGATCCAGTTATGCCAGAATCCAGCTCTGGTAACAAAAGGAAAGAGCCTCCTGTAAAAAAGAAATCAAGTCAAGTGAATGAAGCCAGTGGTAGCAAGAGTAACCTTACACCAGAGGTACTTGATAACATCATTAATTAGATAACTTTGTGTAAGTTTTACAATCTACCTAACTTGTTGAACATTTATATAGGAGCATGCTGAAATTATGGACAAAGAAGCATTTGCAGATTTGGTAAGAAAAGATGTTGAAAACAAAGCTAAGGATGAAGAAATGTGGAGACAGACCTATGAAGAAGAAAAATATTAGGAAGAATATGCATCTGAATTCAAAGACTGGGATTTTAGAGAGGAACAAGAAAATAGAATTGGAATTATGTTGTCTGTGGATGATGAACACATAATAAGGAACACAGAACCAGTGAATCCAGCTGAACAAACTCATGTCATTGCATCTGCATCAAGTGCACCTGTTGATGAACAACCAGAAACATCACAAGATCCAAGTACAGAGAAGGCTGGATCAAGTGCACCTGTTGATCACTTTCCAGAACCTCAAGATCCAAAAAAGAAGGCTAACAAAAGAAAAAAGAAAGCAGATTCAGAACAACCATTACCTTTTAGGATCTACCACAAAAACAGAGGGAGATCAGAAAGGATTGCAAAGTTCCAGGCCAAAAAGTTCAAATTTGATGCAAATGGCACACGATCTACTCCTGAGAAAGCTTTTGATGTCAATGATTGACTGTTTTAGGATGAATGTTAACCCGGGATGAAGTAATATTAGGATGACTGTTTATTTAGGTTTAAGAAATTCTGCAAAGGGCATTGAGACCCTTTGAAACATTTATATTTTGTAAGGTGATAAGGAATATGTGTATGTGTGGTGTATTGACATAGGATGCACCAATTTTTTGACCTATTAACATGGAATTATTCCTTATTATATGCATAAACTCTTTTTATTTTTATGTTTAGATTATGTGGTCTTAGTAATTTAATATCTTTTGTCTGCATTTTTTATTGTCTGAATTCATGGGTTTAGAAGTAAGCATATGTATTATTCATAATGTTGTGGTCTGAATCAATGGTCATTGTCGCAATATAGATAAAGTTGAAATCGCATTTATATAATTAATGGATTCCTGGAAAGTATCTGGAAATACAAAGCAAGTGGACTGCACACACTTTCCTTTTGGACGCATATTGTTTATGATCTGATATACTGTATCTATAAATTTGGTACAATCAACCAAGCTATTGTGTCTAAACAATGGCAAAACCACAAATTCAAACTAAATATTACATTACTTATAAAACCATCCATTCAACAAAACAAGAAGATTACTAAACAACATTACAAATCTTATATCATAACATTGAAATTGAGTAAAACAAGTAGAACAACCACACAAATTCTAAACTTTCTCCAAAAAGTTGTCTTCTTCTTTAGCTTGTTAATTTCTCTTTTCAATTCTGCCTTTTTGTTACCTATTGCTTCAATCTCTGTCTCATTACATTTTGGAAAATCTCAAACTCATCTGAAGAATTTCAAGTCTCTCGTTGTGCATAACTGACCGCAAGAAGAACCCTTTGTTCTTGATCCAAAGTTAAATACAACTCTAGAAGCTGAGATTTGTACCACTCATTTGGTAGCTCAGGATCAATCCAATAGAAGGAGTTGCAATGTGGCATACCAGGATTCTGACAATTAATAATTTTGTCTTAAAATAGATCAAACACACCAACATTTAATTAGATAATTACTAACTAAAAGTAAAATATAGTTACTTACAGTTGAATTACGACAATTAAGGAACCTTCTACATGGATTGATGTTAGTCCAAGCAACTCGACGACTAGTGTTTTCCACATTGAAATGGTGGATGACGCCATACCTTGAATTGGAATTGAAGAAGTTTTACATGGTTAATGATAAGGGGGGGTTAGGTTGTGTGGGATTGAAGAATGTAGGTTCTTAATTGGTGAATAAGGTTTTTGGGATTGAATATTTTTAGTGTGATTAATTGGAAACGAATGGAAGATTTAGGATAGGGTTTTTGTTTTTGGATTCTTATATATCGATTGGGTATATTGACTGGAATACGCCAATGGATTAAAAAAAAAGAAAACAGAAAAAAATATTTCAGTCATCAGTAAACTGTTATTGGGCCGGTTTGACACTGTGTAATAAAGCATTTCAAATTAATAGATTATAATGAGTCAAAACGAGTGAGTACGTAGAGTATTTATGGCTTTTACCCTATTAAATAACCTTTGCGCTTCCCCCAAATACCATTCTCGGTGTAACCTGAAATCATCTCACATCGCATTCTATCAAAAAGCAACCATGCATCAACTAACTTCTATGTGTAAGTGTAGGTGTCTGAGTTCGACATCAAACTTTATCCCCTCAGATGATTGCTTGACTTTCCATATTAAAAACAAAATCTCGAACTGAAGATACACCTACTATAATAGGAGAACATAGATGATCAAATTCTTATGATTGGTTGCTTAAAAAAATAAAAAATCGGAGAATTGTAAAGAATTGGTGGAAAATGGTAGTGTAAATTTTAAGTTTCATTTGCATAATTTTTGGTTTGGAAATGGGAGAAATAAGACAACTTTGTAATATTTTTTTCATGATGTGTATTTTAGTTACAAACGGATTTACGTGAATGTTTTATACATCTAAAATCATGTTGGAATTGTAATAAATGCTTCCAAAATGAAAGTTTTTATTTGGTGTTTCAAAGTTGATATTTTATAACTGTTGTGAGATTTATTATTTCTTAATACGCCGATTTATTATGTTTGTTTATAAAGCATGTATATATTACTAACTAGCTTATAGACCCGTGGATTCACGGGAAGTGTAGAAGAAATAATCCATTAAGTAGTTAAATAAGTAAGAACTTATTTTGTAAGAAGTTACATTCATAAATAATGTAAGAAAAACACTAAAGGTAAACATGTTTCGTTAATATATGAAAGAAATAATCAGATAATAAGTGCATTATTAGATAAACATTTGAGTTTGTAACAATTAAATAAATAAATGTCATACTTTTAACGCAAGTCTGTGGTTTTGAACACGTGAGAACTTCAATCAATTGCTTGATTAATATTTCTCAATAACATTATCAGGACTCTTACTTTTAACGCAAGTGTGTGGTTTGGAACACCTGAGAAATTCAATCAATTGATAAATTCTGATGAGAAAATGGATTGATCTATGGCGGCGCCACGTTCATTTTTATCTATGCTGTCGCAACTTAAGTAAGCCATTGAAAATTTCTCCAACAAATGATCGTTTATAGTGTCCACAACTTCATTCGTTTGAGCAAGAATGGCCTTTTCTTAGATATATGACAGATCATTTATGTTATCTAAACTGTTTGGATAAGTAAAATCGATAATAGATGTTACCTGGTGAGCCGCATGTATAAGAATTTTGTCAGTTACATCTATCGAAACCTCTCTGTCGTTTGCTTTTTGCGGTCCAATGAAATAAGGTAATTAAGTAATCATGTTCATAATATGATGATATAAGATAACATTATTTAGGAGAATTTGACAAATAAAAGAACGGTGCAATATGGTGTTACCTGACTATTCACATAAAATCACCCATATCAACTCGTTACACAATATTACCCATATCAACCTTACACAAAATTACCCATATCAACCTATTACACAAAATCGCCCATATTGACTCGTTACACAAAACAATTATAACAGTGACACTTAGTGGGTTTTACCATTAGAATCATTTCCCACCAGTAGAAAAATCTAATGGTAGAATGAATGTAACACAACAGTATAAATCAAATAGATTTTAACACAATTGAAGCTTACATAGATTATTTGTTTGAATCGAGGTTATGTGAATCACAGTAGATTGACTTATGATGTCTGCAAAATGAAAAGTGAATAAAATTAGTTTAACCTATATCCAAATCACAACAACATGTAATACATGTACGAATGAATCGGTTTCTTATGTATTTGTTTTTGAATCAGTGTTAGAGAGAGATTGATTTAAATTGGTGTTAAAGGTAGTCCTCATGATTATATTAATTGGGGTTATTAATGCATGTTCTTTAAAGGGTTGTAAAAAACCAAAGAGTGTAGAAGAAGATCAATTGGTGGAAGGTTTTGAATGTGTTTTAAAAATTAAACAGCATTGATGTTAATTGAAACTGGCGGATGTTTTTGAATTGACAAATAAAAGAACGGTGCAATATGGTGTTACCTGACTATTCACATAAAATCACCCATATCAACTCGTTACACAATATTACCCATATCAACCTTACACAAAATTACCCATATCAACCTATTACACAAAATCGCCCATATTGACTCGTTACACAAAACAATTATAACAGTGACACTTAGTGGGTTTTACCATTAGAATCATTTCCCACCAGTAGAAAAATCTAATGGTAGAATGAATGTAACACAACAGTATAAATCAAATAGATTTTAACACAATTGAAGCTTACATAGATTATTTGTTTGAATCGAGGTTATGTGAATCACAGTAGATTGACTTATGATGTCTGCAAAATGAAAAGTGAATAAAATTAGTTTAACCTATATCCAAATCACAACAACATGTAATACATGTACGAATGAATCGGTTTCTTATGTATTTGTTTTTGAATCAGTGTTAGAGAGAGATTGATTTAAATTGGTGTTAAAGGTAGTCCTCATGATTATATTAATTGGGGTTATTAATGCATGTTCTTTAAAGGGTTGTAAAAAACCAAAGAGTGTAGAAGAAGATCAATTGGTGGAAGGTTTTGAATGTGTTTTAAAAATTAAACAGCATTGATGTTAATTGAAACTGGCGGATGTTTTTGAATTGACAAATAAAAGAACGGTGCAATATGGTGTTACCTGACTATTTACTCAATCACCCATATCAACCCGGTACATAAAATTACCCATATCACCCGTTACAGAAAATCGCCCATATTTGCTCGAATCAAGGCTATGCGAATCACAATAGATTGACCTATGAAGTCTGCAAAATAAAAAGTAAGAATAAAATTAGTTCAACCTATATCCAAATCATAACAGCATGTAATACATGTACGATTGAATATGTTGCTTATATATTTGTTTTTGAATCAGTGTTAGAGAGAGATTGGTTTAAATAGGTGTTAAAGAGAGATTTTTTATTAATATGGAATTGTAACTGATTATTAATGTTAAAGAGAGATTGGTTTAAATAGATTGTTGAAGAATAATCAATTAATGATAGGTTTTGAATGCGTTTTGAATATTATAATGTTAATTGAAACCGATTATTAATATGGAATTGTAACTGATTGTGGAAGAGTGTAGAAGAAGAATCAATTAATGGTAGGTTTTTAATGCGTTTTGAATATTATAATGTTAATTGAAACCGATTATTAATATGGAATTGTAACTGATTGTAGAAGAGTTTAGAAGAAGAATAAGTTAATGGTAGGTTTTGAATGCGTTTTAAATATTATAATATTAATTGAAACCGATGAATGTTTTTAATGCATGTTTTGATTGATGGTGCAAATATGGTGTTATACATTTATGGTTAATTAAGGTAGTCCACATAAGAAAATTTACTGGGATAATTAATTCTTATGCTTTAAAGGGTTGTAAAAAAGCTTATTTTATTTTATTACATAGTATATAGATATAGATAGATATAGATATAGATGATTCGAAACAAAATTATATTGATTATTTAAAAACAAACACATCAAAGTAGATAGGTGTCAATCAAAGATCAATTTGAATTGAATTATTAGGTTTACACCATAAACATAAAAATAATCGTAAATAATATAAATCAAATGGATTTCATACAACTGAAGCTTACATAGATTATTTGCTCGAATCAAGGCTATGCGAATCACAATAGATTGACCTATGAAGTCTGCAAAATAAAAAGTAAGAATAAAATTAGTTCAACCTATATCCAAATCATAACAGCATGTAATACATGTACGATTGAATATGTTGCTTATATATTTGTTTTTGAATCAGTGTTAGAGAGAGATTGGTTTAAATAGGTGTTAAAGAGAGATTTTTTATTAATATGGAATTGTAACTGATTGTAGAAGAGTGTAGAAGAAGAATGAATCAATTAATGATAGGTTTTGAATGCGTTTTGAATATTATAATGTTAATTGAAACCGATTATTCATATGGAATTGTAACTAATTATAGAAGATTGTAGAAGAAGAATCAATTAATGGTAGGTTTTGAATGCGTTTTTTGAATATTATAATGTTAATTGAAACTGATGAATATTTTTAATGCATGTTTTTAATGATGGTGTAATATGATGTTGTACATTTGTGGTTAATTAAGGTAGTCCACATAAAAAAATTTAATGGGATAATTAATTCTTATGCTTTAAAAGGTTGTTCTAAACTGTGTTTTATTAGAGTTTATAGATATATACCGCATAAGAAAGTCAAATTATAAATTTTCTGGTAAAGTATCGCAACCATTCTTCACTTTTTCTAAAAAATAATTTCATGAGAAAGAGAATCGAAAATTGATTCTCCATTTTCATTCTCTTCTGCAACAAACACGAGATATGTCCTCCATCCCTTTTCATCTTTCTTCATTCAGTCCTATCAAACGCCTCTCGTCAGTTCACTTATCTTTTATCCTTCAAGCACTCATAACATATTTTTAACGTGTACTTTTGACGGTTTAACATTATTCAAACAACTATTAACAAAATGTAACGCATAAATCAGTGATTGATAAACTATTAGAAAAGCGTAACACGTGTTTTGTTTCTTGACCCAATCAACTCATAGGTTTTGTAAGTGTAGTGTCTTGCACTGTTTTGTTTCTTGGTACCTATATGAGGAGAATAACTGGTGTTTTTTTTTCTTTCCAAATGAAACAGTCAATATAACAAATGACAATTTGATCCTTCTTTCATTATTAAAGTAGAGCATATGTGTTAATAATTTTGTCCTTCTACCACCACCCAACATCCCTCCGTCTCCACACCACGACCCACTCCCACTTGCTTCATAAACTCTACAATCCATCACCTTATAACCCCTAAAGGATTATATTTTTATACATATAACAAAATACCCAATTACAAAACTAATCTTTTTTTTATAAAAATCCTATCTATTTCATGAATTGGGATTATTAACACATCAAAACCGGAAATTAAGAAATATCCGATTCATACGATCAAAAAACAAACAAAACCCAGAAACCAATTTCCTTAAATAAAAAAAACCCTAATTTTGTATATATGAATATATTTAAAGAATTGAAAAGAATGGAATTTAAAGAGCGATCCAACTGGGATGAAAATATTGAACTGAAAAGATGGTGGATCTAATGGAGGTGTTTAGGGGAAGGAGAGAGTTCTAGATATATGCAGGTTTTTAGATCCCGAATAATAAGATGTGCCGACAAAGAAAGGAGAACCAAAAATAATAAAGGTTTTGAGAAGAGATGCAAAAAGTGGATATTATAGCGGCGGTTAGAGGAGGACGGACGACGGAGGTGGTGGTGGCTGGAGGAGCGTCGGTCAGTGACCGGTAATGGTTGATATGTTAATTTAGAGGCAAGTGATGAATGAAGGTTTTGAGAAGAGATGTTTTGAGATATGATAAATAAAAGGAGAAGGAAGATGAGGATATTATTGTAAATTTTGATGGTGGTGAATCCTTATGAGCATCTGAGTGAGGAGATGGGGTTTTTTGAGCCTCTACCCAATTAGACCCATTAAAGGATAGCCAATGTACAAAGAAAAAAAGAAACATGTAAATATAACTTTGTGGACCCAATCTGTTACTTAAGAGGCCATTAAGTGAAAAATAAACAGCCCCTCAGAATAAAAGACAAAACAAGACCTTGAGTAGCTTGATTAATTGTGTGCTAGATTACAAATTAAAAATTGAACTTTGTAAGTAACTACATAAAATGATCGGATATTATATTGTTTTCATATGTTTTTGGTCGAGCAAATTTTTTTTAAGGAAAAAGTGAAAAACTATAACATACATGAAGTAAGCTCTTTATGGTTTAGAAAATAGTTAACGGTGACCACGAAGAGACCGTGACACCACTGCCACATAGTTTTAAGAAAGAAAAAAAAACAATCTCATGATCAACTTAATATAATAAAGAGATCGAAAACATTACTAAAAACATACCAAAAAACTAATTAAAAATAACATACACTCACACACAATACGCTGAGGAAAACTCAATCGTGTTCACGGCCAACTTATGCTTTTTATGGATTGGGAACTCGTCACAAATAGGAAGAGGTGTAACAAGGTGGCATTCATATTGTGTGTCGGTCGACCAACGCATGTGTTAAGTAAACTTAAAAGTTAGTACTAAATTTAACTGTTTTTTTTAAAACGTTAATATAAATAAATAAATAAAAACCCTATTGCTTTGTGATTGTTTTCACGGGCCTTGATATATGAGTAGCACACTAAAGTTTTACAAATACGTAATTTATGATAATGGCCATAAAATAATTTGCAGATTACTTTAAAAGTGATGGTGTACCCATCTCACGGCCGGAGCCTAGCCTCTGACATTGTACACATAACACTTCGCAGTGTTCCTTGGCATAAGTCCACTAGGGCTACCGTAAGAGAATTCGCCAATAAACAACGAAGCCTATCCAAAACGGAGCCTCAAGCCTTCGAGAAACTCAAGCTTCCGAAGAGTCGAACAAGGCTCCGAGTTACAAGACAAAACATAATATTTTGTGGACCCAACAAGGACAAACGGTTGTCATTTATTCCCGCTCGTGCATAACTGCCGCACATGGGCACAATCTCGGAGCCTCGGCATACGCCTTCCTATTGGCTGACGAGATCATGCTCCGCTCCATCTAATCGGAATCAGACACGTAGCAAAGTATATGTCATTCCTAGGATCTGCCTATAAATAGCTGCCTCATTTGCACAATTAATGTATGTTCTTACACACTTACTACTTTCTCTCTATAAAACACAAATCATAACCATGATATTTGATTCTCACGTCGGAGCCGGTTCGTAGGGTCTACCCCTACACTTCGTGCTAACCTAAGTGATTATTTTTCATCTTATTTCAGATCCACTCCCCACGCTTTGAAGTATCCAAGTTTGTTTACCAACTACAGGCTCAGATCAAGAAGGTGCAAATCATTGTACGATTAGTGGCACACCCAGTGGAACCCGTGAAATACTGATTCGTAGGGTCACTTTCATACTCCACTTTTTTTATACTTTTACCCTCTTAACACCATGGTAATGAAAATCGACACAACACCCCCATCACCAACACTCATAACGTCAGCAGCAGTGATTTTTTATGGAGAAGAGAGAGAGAGGTCGTAAGAGGACCACAACTCACCACACTTCTGAATCCTACCTCAAACATCACCTCAAGCAGTCAAACATACTTCGTAACCTAGTGGACCCCGATGCGCAAGTAGTTGACGAAGCCTTCATCATGGCGAACTACTCACAACTGGAACCCCTCACGCGAAGAAGAATGAAAGAGTTAAGGTTGCAGGGTAATGCAACTCGTTTGAATTATTCAAGCGAATATGTTGATGAAGAAAGGGAAATAGAGGCACCACTTGGATTCCAGCCACAGACTCTTAGAGTGACAGAGGGACAAACAATGCAAGGTATTCTCCCATTGTTAGCTGCTCACTTACGAGAAACAGAGAGGAGAAGGAGGACCCTGTCATCTAAAGAGGCTCCGGTCACTTACAAAAGCCCTGCAAACGGATCTCACCGCCAACAATTATACACGATAGGAGAAGGATGTATCGATGGTCATCAAGGAGGAACAAATCCCACCATAAACAATGTGTACCCTCCGAACCATGCATACCATCCGAACAACGTTTTTGGGTAAATATATACCCTCCTAATAACACATATCCTCTAAGCAACATAAACCCTCCAAACAACATATACCCCCCAAACAACATATACCCTCCAAACAACACATATCCCCGAACAATGTGTATCCTCCAAACGACACCTACCCTCCCGACAACCTATATCCTCCGAATAACCTTTACCCCCTAACCACGCCTACCCACCGGTAACAGTGTATTCAGCACCCGTTATGACTAGATCATTCAAGAGGAGGATATGAGAACGATGCTGACAGCCCTTCACCACTGACAAAATGGATCGAAGAGTTCTAGTTTCTAGACGGGTTAAAGGTTCTGTCCCATATAGGATACTATGATGGAAAAGGAGACCCAGACAACTTCATACATGTTTTTGAAGAAGCAATGAGAATAGACAAGTGCGCGATGTCGGTCACATGCCACATGTTCGTTTATATACTGAAGGACGCCGCAAGAGTCTGGTGGAATAGCTTCCCAAAAGGGGTGGTAGTCGGTTATGAAGATTTGAAGAAGAGGTTACAGACAAACTTCAAACAGAAAAAGAAACAGACCAAGACTCATCTAGCAATAAATGATATAAAAACAAAGGAAGGTGAGAGTGTTAGAGCATTCATAACTCGTTCAGACGAAACAGCCCAGATTACCTGACTCAATGAAGACCAAAGGATAGCAGGTTTTGTACATAGGGTTAAAATAAAATCGTTAGTAAAATTGATATCCACGGAGCTCCCCAAAAGCTACGATGGACTTATGGAAAAAAAACATACTATTAGCTGCAAGTAGAAGAAACGACCTCAGAGGGAAAACCAATTACCTTTATGGATAACAGTACGAGAGACAAAAATCAGAAAGGAAGGACATGGGAAGGTTCCGGGAAAAAGAATAGAAACAAACGAGAAAGGTTCAGCCCTTATAAGGAGCCTAACCTAGGAATTTTGCAAAGCCTCACAAAGAACCCAGGGAGATCCTAGCCACCGAATAAGTAGGAAATACATTCATGAAACCTCCCAAAATGGTGTCCAAGGCAAGAGATACATCCAAGTACTGCGAGTTCCACCAAGATTACAGTCACGACACTAACACCTGCAGAGAGTTAAAAAACCAAATAGAAGAGGCTGTCAAGTCAGGAAAATTGGCCCACTTGATAAAAGGAATTCGTAAAATAAGGGCCAAGTAAACAGACACTCAGGTCGGAGAATGAACAGCTCCCACCATAAAAGCAAAGTCAATCGTAGATGGAAAAGAAGAGCCAATCCTCATGATCGGAGTAATAAATAATCCCCTTAAAAGGAAGGAACCTCCGAGAATCATGAGTATAGAAGAAATGATATTCCCCTCTATTCGAAACAGGGTTCTGTCCCTAGACCCTATCCTCCTAAGTGTACAAGTCTATAGAAGACAAATAGGAAGAGTTATGCTGGATGGAGGAGTTGCCTAAGGTATCATATACGAGCACTGTTTCCTGAAGCTTAGTAAGGAAGTCAGAGAAAAGAGGAAAGATGTACATACAACACTGTCAGGATTCTCGGGTGAACAAGTCAATCCCTTGGGAGAAATTAGTCTTCAGATAACCATGGTAGAAACCCCGCATTATAGAAGCGAGCAGATCACTTTCCTAATAGTATAGTCTGGCTCCCCATAGAATATGCTCTTCAGAAGAACTGCTATTGTAGAATAAAGAATGATACCTTTCACAATGCACTATGCAGTCTTATATCAGTCAGAAATAGGACCCATGGTTATTATGTCAGAGTACCAAGACATAAAAATGCGTGAACAAGTAAAAAGGCTAAAAGAGTCATTTCTTGAAACCCCGTTCATAGTTTCCGAATGCGTAAAGCCGAGGAAGATGTAGTGGTCAGTTACCGAAATACCCACCTAAGCAAACGGGACAGATTAGAAGACAGCTTCGCCAACGCAGTTTAAGCAGATGTTGGAATAAAGAATTGCTCAGCGGGATAATGCTAGAGTATCGCGTGGAAGCACTCGGATATGTCACAGTCCGTCTTGGACGCTCAAGATACGGACTAGATATCTTCATCACAGAACGTCGGAGCTAATGAAGACACAGAAATTCACACCCGTACACAAAAAAAGGGATGGCCTCGATCGAGATGAAGCGTGGTTGGCCTTGACAAAGGTAGTGGAAATGTTGGGAAGGTGGTAGTTCTGCGTGAATAAAAGAGATGCTTACGATTGGTGTAGCAAATATGTTTAGTTAAAAAGACGACCGATGCCTGGAGGATTGTTTGTGTGAGTGTCTTCACGTGAAATCAATAAAGTCTGCCCAAAGGATTGTTACCCGCCACCATATATAGATTGGAAAGTAGATTCCCTCTCTGACTTCAAAATCAAATGTTTTCTAGATGCATACAAGGGATACCACCAGATACAAATGAAAAAAGAAGACGAGCACAAAACAACCTTCCATGCTCCGAAAGGGGTATACAGCTACAAGAAGATGCCTTTCGGACTAAAAAATACAGGAACAACTTATCAAAGGCTAGTGGATAAAGTTTTTAAAAGCCGGATCGGAAGAAACATGGAAGCCTATGTGGAAGACATGGTAATAAAAAGCATGGACGAGGAAGATATGCTAGCAGATATCCAAGAAACCTTCGAAAGGTTGCGAAGAATAAATATGAAGCTAAATCCTAAGAAATGCTCATTCAGAATGGAGGAGGGATAATTTATAGGATACATAGTATCGAAACAAGGCATCAAGGCCAACCCGACAAAGGTGAAAGCATTAACAAGCCTCAAACGCCCTAAAACCATTAAGGAAGTGCAAAGATTAAATGGCAAGCTCGCAACCCTCAATAGATTTCTATCTAAAAGTGCAGAGAAATCCCTACCATTCCTCAAAACACTAAAAGGGTGCCTCGAAAAGAAAGATTTCATGTGGACAAGAGAAGCAGACAAAGCTTTCGAAGACATGAAGAGGTACATAAAAAAACTTCACACTCTCGTGGCACCAAAAGCCGGAGAAGGCCTGATCGTATACTTAGAAGCCTCAAGGTAATGCTTAAGTGCAGTTGAATAGCAGAAAGAGGGAAGGACTAAAGGCCTATATACTTTGTGAGTAGAGTGTTACAGGGAGCCGAGCTAAATTACCAAACCATGGGAAAACTAATAATTGCCCTAATCCATGCAGCAAGAAGACTCAAGAGATACATTCAAGCACATAAAATAACAGTCTTGACAAACAAGCCTATAAGGCTTTTGTTATTAAAACCTGAAAAATCGAGGAGGATGGCCAGATGGGCCATAGAACTCGAAGAACAAAAAATCGAATACAAGCCAAGGAATGCGATCAAAGCACAAGTCCTCGCTGACAACCTGACAGAAACTCAAGAAGAAGATAAAGAGACAGACTCCCAAGATCAGGAAGGTAAAACGTTGAACACGATATAGAGGCTATACACCGACGGAGCATCGAGTGACGACGACTCCGGGGCCGGGTTAAGGATAGTCAGTCTGGAGGGTATGGAATTTACCTATGCTCTAAAATTCGAGTTCACGGCAACTAACAATGAAGCTGATTATGAGGCCGTCATAGCATGCCTTCGAATAGCGAAAGAGATGAAAATCGAAGAAATCACAGTATTCGTAGACTCACAGCTTATAGCCAACCAAGTCAACGGATCTTACGAAGCTAAACACCACCACATCAAATAGTATTTACCAATAACAAATGAACTGCTAAAGAGCCTTCGATGTTCTAAAGTCCAATGCATCAAAAGAAACCAAAATAAGAAGGCGAATGCGTTGAGCAAGTTAACATCACTAACATTTGAACAGTTTACAAAGAAAGTACTAGTTGAGAAGTTAGCAAATAAATCAATTTATGAGAAGCAAGTAGCAGAAATAGTCACTGAAAAAGAAGACAGCTAGATGACCCCGATAGTGGAATACCTCATCAGTGGAATCCTACCAACTGACAAGAAATTAGCAAGAAAAATCAAGGTAAGGCTCCGAATTATCGGATCATTGACGGAATCTTATGCAAAAGACCTTTTCTCACCCCATGGTTGAGATGTGTAGGCCCTAGGCAGGCAAGAAGCGTCATCAAGAAAATTCACAAAGGATCCTACGGGCTACACGCCGGGCCAAGATCCATAGTGGCAACAATAACAACGTTAAGGTATTATCGGCCATCCATGCACATGGATGCAACAAAAGTTGTTCAAAATTGTAACGCGTGTAAAAATTACTCTTCGGTCTCTAAATTACCCAAATAAGACATGACTTCGGTCACAGAAGCATGGCCCTTCATACAATAGGAAATCAACATTCTAGGCCCCTTGCTGGAGGCTCCTGGAAAAGTAAAATTATTGATAGTGGCAATTGACTACTTTACTAATTGGGTGGAAGTAAAACCCTTAGCACGCGTTACTGGAAAGCACGTAGAAAGGTTTGTATAGGAGCACACTGTATGCCGCTTTAGGATACCACAGATGATAGTATCAGACAATGGGAAATAGTTCGAAGAAGGAGTATTCCCACAGCTTTGTGAAAGAATCAAGATCAAGCAAACATTCACCTCTGTATACCATCCCCAAGGAAAAGGATTGACAGAAATTACAAAAGCATCAAAAAAAAGACTTGAAAGAGCACATCAAGGTTGGGTAGATGAATTTACTCAAGTCCTTTGGACCCACAGAACGAGCCCAAAAGGAAGTGACGGGAAAACCCCATTCAGCCTTACTTATGGAACGGAGGCAGTACCGCCATTAGAGATCAGCGCCCCAACAAAAAAGTTGATCTCATACAAAATGAAAAATACTTAAGAGTAAACCTGAGGATTCAAGAAGAAAAAAGAGAAGTAGCAACAGTAAGGGAAGCTGCATACAAAAAGAAGCTCGAAAAATACTACAACAAAAAGTGAAGCCATCAACATATAAACTCGAAGACTACGTCCTTCGACTCGATAGTACCAACAAAGCCAAGAAGACTGGCGAAATAGGATCATTATGGGAGGGTACCTATAAAATACTCAAAGCCGATGGGGAAGGAGCCTACGTCCTATCAACTCTCAAGAGAAGAGTCACCCAAAGAACCTAGAACGGAGCTAACCTTCAAAAATACTACATGTAAAAGAATAGCCCACAGGAGCTATAAACTCTAAGAATTACCTATCATTTTATTTCTATTGTCATTTCTTGAATCAAAGAACTTCTTAAGGCAACTGTACTGGCTCTGAGCCTATGAACTAATGAAAAACACTTTTAACCGCAAACCAAATTGCCTGAAGTGTCTACTCAATAAGTTTATGTTTATAAACCAAGAATGAAAAGAAGACTAGCTACCCTATACACAACCTTCAGGTACAATAAACATAAACACAAAAACATGTGCACAACAAATAAAAAACAAAGGGAACCAAGAGTTCCTAAACAAAGGCAACAAATAAACATCACAAAGAGAAAAATAAGAGCTCAGATATATAAACCAAAAGTGCAAAGTAGCACACTAAGTGCGCAAGGCAAAGGGGGGCACAACCACCTAACCTAAACACATAAAAAATAAAAATGTTTGAAGGCGGGCACGCAGGCACTGTAACAGTAGTAAATTGTTTAAAGTGCAACACAACACATACAAAAGAACCTAACAAAACAGAGTCAAGGCAAACTGCAGATAAGAAACATCAAATAAAAGGACTTGAGGAAGGACCAGCACCAGAAGACTTACGAAGAGGGAGAGGAGGAGGCTTTAGAGACTTGAGCAAGCCCAAACTTTTCTTTGCATATTAAGCCAAAAGATCTAAATATGGAAATTCAACTCGATAAAAGTCATAAATTGCTTTGTCATAAGTCTCCTCAACATCAGACTTGTAATCCTTCATGTCTTCTAGCCTCAACCTAATACCCATGTTAGCTACCTCCTTTAAAGCTTGTCCCCTACTAACAAACATATCTTTCTCCTGCAAACTAGCCAATACAACACCAAAAGAGTCACTGGAAAGGAGTGCCTTGACAGCATGCAAGAGCAGGTTTGTAACCATTAGAGAACGGTCTTCATTGGCAAGGTCAAGTTTCTCCTTAAGAATTTCTAGCTCAGCTTTCAGACTAGCCTCAGTAGCAAGCATGACAGCCTCTTTCTCCTCAAACTGACGACATCTACTATAGAGAGACTCGGTATCATCCTCAATAATCTTTCTCGAAGACTCAACCAATCAGGAAATTTCACGAAGACCTGCGATATCCTTTACCAACTTCTCGTTTTCAGCCTTCAAATCACGAACAACGAAATCCTCACTGGCCGCTAACCTACCCTCAACACCCAAAAGCTTAGCCTCCAACCTAGAAATCACAATAGCAGAATCCGCCCGTTGATTCCTCAAAGTAACAACTTTATCACGAAGCCTCGAAACCTCCATGGACAAAGACCGAGCCTCCCTATTCAACATGTTGTTCGACATCACAAACCTTAAGGCAGACACGTCATGGAAATTGGCTAGCTCATTCAAAGTTAACCCATCCAAACGCCTTTGAGTCTCTGGATGAAGAAGACCACTAAGGAGCCATGAGAAACCTAAGCTTCGTCATCCCCTAATAAAGAGGAGAAGGCGGTGAAAAAACGAATAAATAAGCAAAGTAAAACGAGCAAAACGAAATAAAGCAAGCAACCTGGTAAGAACGGATCAATTTCCCTAGTTTCCTCAGAGCTGGCCAATGGATCACGAAACCCAATACGTCTCCTCACAAAAACAGGATATCTACCAACCCTAAAGGCTTAAGTATTTTCCTTTTTGAGCCACAAGACGGGGAAGCCATAACCTCTTTCCCTTTGAAAGATGGATTAGCCAAAGCAGGTGTGGGCATGACCCTCCGTTGGACTACACGAGCTGTCACACTCGTATTATAAGCACGAGGAGAGATAATATCAACATCCACGTCAGCCGAGCCCGCAGCCTGCATCTCAACATGCTCCTCATAAAGGTCGACATCAGGGATACCATGGCTCCCAACATCCTCCTCAGAAAGTGAAGAAAGTCTCTCAAAGTCATATCTGGAAAAATAAAAAAATCAAAAGTCAATGGAAAGCAAGTTACGAATAAAAATAGAAAGGAAAAATAATCGAGCATACCATAACCATTAACAAGGATAGTCAGATGCATAAGAGAACCCTCCCATGAACATGCCAAACCAGCCAAATAAAGGACAGATTCTGGAAACGTCTAAACTTCAAAGGGATAACGTAAAAGACGAGACCGGAGAATCACATCAAAAGGCTCCGAAGGGAGAGGAACACTAAAGGTGCCCAAGCCATGCCTAAAAGAAGTAACAAGGCCATAGTGCTGCTCAGAAAAAAGACCCTCGCGAACAAAGATAAACTTAGACTTCCAGCCAGGAATGCTAAACGTTGAAGTTTTAAAAAACAGAAGGAATAGAAATGCCGGGTCATTTTTGGAATGTCAATCAATCCCCGACCGGCCCAAGGAAAAACAAGGACCTAAACAGAGGCAAGGTAGGTTCACCCCCATAGGCTCTATAGGCTACGGCAAAGGAAGACAAACGGGCATCACCAAATGGGTTAAGAAGGGAAAGATGACACTTGAAGAAATCCAAGACTTCAAGGAAAAAGTCATTAAAAAGAAGACGAAAATTTCCAACAGTAAAAAGAGACATATACAAAACAACATAGCCAAGCGAAACGTCAAGAGCCATATGATGGGAATCAGGACGAACAAGGTCATAACAAGAGGGAATGTGGAAAGTGTCGATAAACTTCGAATATTCTTCTTCTGAAACAAGACAAGTAGTCATAGCCATATTGAGTTTTGGCATGTTGAAAACAAAGGAAACACAAAGAAGAACAACGAACCTGTGAAGTATAGAAAAAAGTCACCGAAATATGACAAGAACGTGGTGGTAGAAGCAGAGGAATTCTAGTTAACACGGTAAAAATAAAGAAAGGGGGGAAGGGCAAACATTTATACCTAAACACCAGGACAATCTGGATTGTACACCAGCCCCACTAAAAGATACAAATCGTTCAAAAACACAACGCGTGGAATCCACGCGCGAGCATATATGGTAAAAACACTTAAGTACTACCTGGGAAATAGGAGTGACTCAAGTACTACCTAGGAAATAGGAGTGTCAGGCGCCGAAAAAACGCTTCGAGCCTCTGACATTTAATTATGAAAATACATGCAAGAAAGCCCGCCAAAATACTCTACGGGAAAGCAGAGTCCAATGCCTTATGCTACGAGAGACTAACATAACCCATCAGACTGTGGGGCTTGATGGTGTACCTCATCTCACGGCCGGAGCCTAGCCTCCGATGTTGTACACATAACACTTCGGAGTGTTCATTGGCCTAAAGTCCACTAGGGCTACCGTTAGAGAATCCGCCAATACACAACGAAGCCTATCCAAAACGGAGCCTCAAGCCTCCGAGGAACTCAAGCTTCCGAAGAGTCGAACAAGGCTTCGAGCTACAAGACAAAACATAATATTTTGTGGACCCAACAAGGACAAGCGGTTGTCTTTTATTCCTGCTCGTGCATAACCGCCGCACACGGGCACGATATCGGAGCCTCAACAGACGCCTTCCTATTGGTTGACGAGATCATGCTCCGCTCCATCCAATTAGAATCAGACACGTAGCAAAAGTCTTGGTCATTCCTAGGGTTTGCCTATAAGTAGCTGCCTCATTTGCACAATCAAGGTATGTTCTTACACACTTATTACTTTCTCTCTCTAAAACGCATACCATAACCATGATATCTGATTCTCACGCCGGATTCGGTTCGTAGGGTCTACCCATACGCTCCGTGCTAACCCAGGTGATTATTTTCTGTCTTATTTCAGATCTACTCCCTACGTTTTTGAGTATTTGCGGGTTTAGTCCTTTGCCCAACATTATTATATACACTGTCAAACTAAGGAAATGTTGGTCAAGGGACCAAACCCGCAATGGATCAAAACCACAAGGACCAAACCCGATGAAAAAAAGCACAGGGACTAAATATGTTAGATCCGGCAAACCACAAGGACTAAATTAAATTCAAGGTTGACCAATATCACTTTCGATGATAATTATATAAATACGAATTTGTACATACTATACAAGCTTTTAATCTATTAGCTTTCAGATGTATCATAATAGTAGTTGATTTGTCAATTGAATAGTAGATATTGCTTAAGTATCAGATGAGATTTGGTGTATAAAGTATGAGTTTGTTCAAAAAAAAAATAAGACCTGTAGACATAATATCGACCCATCAATGTACCATATATGACATATTTATAACCACAGATTTTCGATATTTTGTAGCATTGTGAGATAGATTATACCAACGGGCATTTGGTCCAATGGTATGGAGGTTTTACCCTCCTAGGCAAGGTCTCATGTTCGAGTCTTGTTTATGGCGATAGGGGTTTCCTCCTGCGTGTGTAAAGGGAAGGGTGCCATTGCCTTCTGGGCTGGACCCAACCTGGTTGTGTGGGCTCGCTACGCCTTCTGAGCTAGGGGCCATGTAGCCACAAATTGCCGTTCCAAAAAAAAACATTATGCATGTTTCTGTTTGATTTAACTTGAATAAAACAATGGCTCGAGACGTGTAACTATGGCGAGATGTAGACGATCGACATAAGCATAAACATTGTTTTAGCGTGCATGTATATATAGCATTACGTGATTTGCGTCTATTGTGTCGGTAGTGAGTCAAGTTGATAAAAGCTTCTAAAGGTCGATCTCCTTTGATTATTTTACGTCTTTTTGGAAATTTAGATTCACACACAATTATAATTTATATTTTCACAAAATCATAACACACGCATTTTCTCTGTTGACGAAACTAGAACTCACAAACTCTTGGTCGAGAATATAACTAGTTATCCTTCAATTCAATTCTTTTCTTATGAGAGATAGGGTAAGGATCCACTAAAAAGAAAACTTAAAATGAGAAGAATGAGAAATAATCATAACCACATATTTGAGATGCATCGACTTAAATTAGATGCATCTCTATTCATGTAGATGCAACCCATTTATTTTCAAAATTGATTTTGAAGTGAAAACGATGCAAAATGGTATTAGCAAAATATTTTATGTGCAGATGACGAAAAATGCATAAGATTTACTTAACTTGATGAAATGCATCTAATATATATATATATATATATACACACACACACACACACACATCTAATTTTGAGCTAAAAAATATATTATGATGCATTTAAAAGACTAGAGATGCATCTAAATCAATTTAATGCATCTCAAATATTTAATTATAGTTATTTCTCATTCTTCTTATTTTAAGTTTTCTTCTCATTTGATCCTAAGTCATGAGGGATAAGTAGAAAGGTCATACGTGTGGTATAGTTAATTACTACTTCCGTCTCAAAATAATGTCCCGTTTGACTTTCAGAGTCAAACTGGTTCAACTTTGACCTTAATTATTTTTGTGTGTGTTATATAATATTTGATGCAAAATATATAAAAGGGATTGAGTTTTAAGTGTATTTTTCATTGGTATAATTTTCATCAAGTATTATATAACACGAAAAAATATATGTAAGGTTAAAGTTGAACTAATTTGTCTCTGAAAAATCAAACTGGCTACTTATTTTAGAACGGAGAGAATATATTGAAGCTTGGTTATTAAATTTGAATTGGCATATGGAAAATGCAAATAAAGGAAGTCATCAATCAAATAAAAGTCATGGTTCACAAAATGGAACCCACAGTCCACTGAATTTGAAAAGGAAACCAAAGTTTTGAACTATAAAAAGAAAGATACACTATATATTTTGGTACGGCACCTTCCACCACAACTTTGACACGGCACTTTCAACTAGCCTCTTTTATTTGTCTTATTCTTGCTCTTCTCGTCCCATTTTAATTGACCTCATTACTATTTTAATTTGTCTCACAACCTTGTTTATTTTTTTTAATTAAAGTGTTTATATTTATTAAATTTATAATTTTACTCATTCATTTTTGTAAGAAAAGTAATTTATACATTTATTGCATTTAATAAGGTAAACTTGTCATTTAAATAAACGAGGCTTGATGACACCCGTGCGTTGCACCGGGCTTGAGTCTGTGGGAAAAATTTGATTGTTACACTCTTTCTATATTTCTTACGGTTTCAATTTCATATAAATTGTACTAAACTTATGTAAGAGTTGTACAATTTAAGTGTTCTGTCTTAGGAGCTCTTGTGTAATTTGAATCGCAATAATCATCATACAATCACTTTCAAACTTATTTTTACATTCTTATTACTTTGTTGCTCGTGCGTTGCATCGGACTTGTTTTTTGAAAAAAATTAAACTTTTACTTATGTGAAACATTACTTGATATTTGAATTATTAGACCTTTGGTTATTTACATTAGTTGCGTCACTTACGTGACATTTGAATGATAGAAAATATTATAGCATACATGTAAGTTTTATTGGTTACATATCTTGTAAAGAAAAACATGAAAAATTATAAAATAGAATTAACAACTTATTTATTCACAATACTTGCACCAAAACTCAACGGCAAAATATAAACCATGACATAGGCAAAAATCCATTCGTATTTAAGCACAATAAAATTTAAGCCATTAATTACCCTCAAAAACCGACTTTTATGTATTGAAATAGATATAACATATTAATATTTTTTTAAAACGTTTAAACAAATTAGTCATTCACAAAACCAAAAGATATTAGTTTTTACCACCAATAAAAGTCATGCTTACATATCTTCCATGAATACATGTAGATACTTATTATATCGCATCATTACATAATTGAATCATTGATATGTTCATTCAATTGATGAAGAAACAAATAAATAGTACATGCTTTGTTGGAGTCGACCACGTCTCATGATTTTAGCATGATTCAACCTTCTTTGCAATCATGGGTTATGAAAAATATATGTTAATTATTGATTCTAATTTGCGTATATGTGACTCTTCAAGATAAGTGAAGAGACTCATTTACTTACTTAACTCTCGAATGTAGATGAGAAGTCATATCATAATTCATAATATAAATTCAAAAACTCTCTATTATTTATACCTTTTTTATTGCTGCATTACTTAAAAACACATTAATCATTAACACTTAACATTAATTATTGAGACTCAAGAATCTTTTATAATATATAAATAAAATTGTCTTTGCTTTATAAAATTAGTGAATGTTGTTAGTGCTAAAATCATAAAGCTATAGTGAAGTAAAAGTTGTCAAGCATTGATTTAAAATGAAAGATGATATGTCGCTCAAGTGACGACAGTGGTCGAACAACCATTTTATTCTACAATTATAACATATATGCTAATGTCGCAAAACATATATGGCTAAATATTTATCATAGAGAAATACGTTTTTGTATAGTCAAGTTTTTATAATCATTCCGATAAACAAATCCAAATAAATCCTCAAACATCTTTTTATATCAAATATCTATTGGGCCCTTGGCCCATATCAAACATACAGCATTTAACGGTATGTAAAGTATTAGTTAGGGTTTTCACCATTTATAATTTTATGCACGCCTCTATTTTACCACTTTCTCAAAACAGAACTTTTAAACTACATATATTTGATATACGGTGGTGGTAAAAGATCTAACAAAAATCAATTTTAAAACCATCTCATCGAATATAGTCCATCAAGATGTTAAAGGAAAGTGGTAGGGTGGGGAATCCGGCAATGATTAGCGGCAATGGTAGATGGCGGAATCCGACAATGGCCATCGCTTGCAATGGTGATGAGGTCAAATAGATGTTGGTCTTGGTAGCGGTGTAGATCGTGGTTATTCCGGCGATGGTAGTGGTTATTGTAACGACAGATCCTGGTATATGAGCGGTGATTTGAGAGAGTTTGGTGTTGCAAAGAATCGTAAATCCAGGCTCAGGCATCAGATTCTTGACTTCCTACCTATAAAGCATACAAATGGTGAAAGAGTGAGACTTTTAAGACAATATATGTGAACTGTATTAAAAATATATGCAATAAGGATCAAAGGATCAAAAGCTTCTTGTTAGTGACTCACTTTTCTTAAAAGAAAAAAAGGTACTCATGTGGTATAAAGCAGTGGAGGTAGGTCTCATTTATAGATGGCATATTTTATGCTTTTGTAACTTCATGATGCTTTGTATCCTTTTAGATTGAGTTTATGGTTTTGTAACTCTATGATCCTTTGAAATTCTTCTAGATAGTAATTATTGTTGTGGAATGTAATAATTGGAAGTTGGTTTGTATACTAAAAACTGCAAGTTTTGGAATAGAAGGTTTTTTTCAAAGTCATTAATACTGCCAATAAATTCTTAAAAGATAATAAAATCATCAAAACGCATGTTAGATAATCAAAATGCAAATTAGGCCTAGAAAACTTAATTGCAGCATCATTAATACAGCCACATTGAATGTGGAAAGTGTATTTTATAATATATAAGATGATCAATTTTGAACATTAGGTATACACATTCTATAAAATCTTTATTTATGAATAACAACATCAAAAGTTGGCTAAAAATCTAAAAAACATCAACCTTTTTTAATCAGATGCACATAATTAGGTATACAGGCGGTACAACATACGAAGCATGACTAAATTGCATTGGTGAACCTGTTAATATTGAATAAAGAGAGTATTGAACATTATACAGATTAAACACTCAACATGAGTAAGGGTTAGAATATATATGATAAGATGCTAAGATATGACAGTGATGACGATAGCGATAAATGTATATCGATTTTAAAAAGGAAAATTAGCAAGTCCATTTTCTTACAATAATTCACGTTCAGATCAAAAACAAATACACTTACCACTATCATCACTGTTGCCACGTCTTGTAACACTATCACGTATCGCTTTTGTCTCGGCTCTTCCATTGACCTTTTCATTTAAGTCAGTCGTTGAAAGTGGAGACAAATAAATGACCATAACTTATACGCATCATGTTAACAAAACTACATTGAAGGATCCATGTACATACCAAACCCGAAAACGATAAACACTTACGAATTACCCGAAATAAGCTATTTTCTGCACTGAAACCTAAAAAACAGTAGCCTATTTTATTCACAAATTACCCTATTATTTAGAATCACAGAAATAGCATATGAAATTTGCAGAACATGGTACCATCCTAGACTAATATCTGATAGCCTAAAGTATTAGCATTAGAACTAAAGTTTATCCACGTTGCGAAAGAATAAAACTTTGCAATGTAAGGCGCACATTAATGAGTTCAGATGTAAGATCAACTAATAAATACATCAAGCACAAAAAATACTAAGATTTGGATAACTAACTATTTAGATACAGTTTATACAACAACACATTGTCTACGCGTTTAATATTTAATATGGTTTAATAAAAGAAGGGGGGGAAACAATTTGAAACACAACGAATTCTAAAACATAAAATTTATTCTCTTTTTAGATAATAATACATATTAAATCATAAACTACGACTATAAACTATATAAACCATATAAAATCGACAATTTTAATTCAATAATGAGAACTTATGACCAAAACTTATGTGCAACATATAAAATCAGCATATACAATAACATATCATATTTCAAATTATATCAGGAAGCATTTATTTTACAAATCACAAATGACAACCGACCACTTAAGAAATCAGAAACCGTGACTTGAACTTGCACACATCATATAAAATCAGTGTAACCTTTGCCCTTTTTGTATTCTGAATATTTCATTTATAGTCCTTTGACTATTTGACTTTGTCAGTTTATTTAGATTTTGTACCGTGTTGACGGTGATGATTTTTATAAGAATTGTGGTGAATTATGGTTTATTGTGATTAATAATCCCTTTTTGGAAGGTATTATTGTGTTATTTGTATTCCGGGTGGTTTGATCCGTGAATGTTGAGAAATGCCAAAAAACGAGTCCGACACGTCCGTTAATGTCCAAATGAGTTTTTGAAGTGTTTAAAGTGTAAATATGTCGTGTAAATACTCTAGGTTAATGGAAAAGTATTTTAAAGGTGAATAAAAATGCTAATTAACTTTAGGGTAAATTTTACGGTTGAGTTTTACGAGCTTTTAAGTGATTCTGACACGAAAAGAAAGACCCGAGACCCCTTGGATCCTATGGCCGGTCAAATAAGTCAAGAAGGGACAACATGGCATTTTTTAGCAAGCTTGTCTAAGAGTTGCACACTTATATTCTTCCACTAGACATTTCATGCATTCTATTTTCATTTCAAAAAAAAACACACACTTGTGTGCGTATGGTGCGTCCGACCTAAGCCACTAACAAAAACACATAAATTTTCCAACTTTGATCGAGAACGTGATATTCCGGGTTGATACGAGTGTTTGGGTATTCATTTAAACAACGTTTGGGTTATCCGGTTCGTGTCAAAATCTACATTTTTAAAGATTTTCTTGTGAGTTTTCAAATTTAAATTCCATTTGTCCTTTTGGGTTTATCTTGATGCATAGATGTTAGTTGTACAAGTTGATCGTCGTGAAAATCGATTTTTGGAAATAAAACGAATGTATAAAGGGGTGTTTGGTTCGTGGGATGTAAAAAGGAAAAAAAGGAGATTTTTGTAGTTTTGATGTTGTGGTCATGATGGTTGAATAATATATGTTGTTAGATAACTTATTTTTAATAGTAGCTTGTATAGCTTATTCAGGCTTATTTTTAAGCTATTTCTTTGCTTATTTTGGGCTTATATGCCACGTTATTTTCCCAAAATCACTAAGTGATTTTGACTATTTTTGTGTTATGACGTATGTTGTGGA
The DNA here is from genome assembly GCA_026074375.1 of Tanacetum coccineum. Lineage (NCBI taxonomy): Eukaryota > Viridiplantae > Streptophyta > Magnoliopsida > Asterales > Asteraceae > Tanacetum > Tanacetum coccineum. Next base: position 117,378 of record BQNB010001038.1, read on the forward strand.
TTATTTTAGAGGCTTATGGTAGTAACAAAATGCGATACGTAGCTTAATAGCTTATTTTCAAGCTTAATATACGTATTTTGGAGCTTATGGGCTCACGGCCCAGTAAGTCTATTTAAGCTGTGGATTAATGGGAGGGCTTATTGTGGTCCGGATTATTTCTTATGTATTAGTATGAGCTTATGTATGTAAATGGACATTGGTTTTGGACTTGGATCGTATTTTGAACTTATAAATATCTTAATGAACCCTTATTGGACCTTAAAGCCCAATAAGCAATATTTGGTCATTATAAGAGTTTTGGCTGACTTTTTGAAAGTGAAATGTATTTGTAAAGTGATATTAAACAAGATTTTGAGAAAAACGTTTTAGTAAACGTTAAAGATTGAGATTTTGGAATTATGTCGAAAAGTGTCGAATTGGTGAAAATATTGAAAATAAGGTTTAAAACCTTGGAAAAATATTGTATGAACGTACGGGTCATGTCGAAATTTTGTAAAAAGTTTATACTTAGAAATTTCACTTAAGAACATAATTTTTACTTTTAAATAATAAAATATTATTTTATTATTTAGTTATTTATAAATTCACTAAAAGACGAAAAATGTAATTTTTCTCAAAACTTCTCTAATGTAATTATTATGAGTAAACGTTTCAATTTCAACCATATTATGGTTATTTTTGAGGTGACTAATGTTACCGAATGGACTTATCGAGATATATTTATAATTATTAATTATAAATATTTACTTATATTACTTATCTATTTTCTCTAAATAGTATAAGTATGTATTATCGAGTAATGGGATTGATATGATTGTGGAAATATGTCGTCAACCATCACACCACTAAAGTGTTAAGGGTAATTATACACCGCGTCTAAACTAGATGCATCAAACGTGAAGATTGTTTTGGAAATGGATGATTAAATTGGGACATTAACTAGACTAGGTCGTGTACGGGCGTCGTTGCATTTGCTTGTGTGATTGAGATTTGGTTGCTAAAGACTTGCTTGAGGTGAGTTCTCGTAGCCCCATTTTTACTGTTTTTCCGTTGGGGGAAAATGATACTCAAATGTGTTTTGAAATGTTTTGAATTGATCCGTGCGAAATGTGGTTTTGTTTTTGGGACAAGTCATGTGCTTATGACTGCTATGTGAATATTATGTGTTGCATGATTGTTTGGATCGGATGGGTACGCCTACCCAAGTTTGTGTGTGGTCCTGCCCTAATTTTAGTGCTCTAGCTGGAAGGCCCTTTAGGTGCGTAAGTGACATATTGTGATTGACTAGCGGGGATGCTATGTCTTGGATTGTTTGCATATATTCACTATCATATAGCACTATTGTTAGGAACACAAAAGTGTCGGTCACTTCCATAGATATCGTTAGTTAGCTCGTTTATTTATTTTTGGATACTTACTAGGATAGTTAGCCCAAGGCCCATGGAAAGCCCATGCAAGCCAAAGCCTAAACCGGCCATAGGAGGTATAAATACCCTTTCCATGCTATGGAAAGGGTGTTGGTTGTTCATTATTTCACACACATAATACAAGTTTTCTCTTATGTTTCTTTCTCTCTCTAAAATGTTCATCCAACCACGCTCTCTCTAAAACCACCTCACTTTCTCTAACCATGTATGTTATTTGATTGTTTTTCAATTGGTATCAAGAGCCATGGAGTGATTTGTTTAGGTCTTGTGTTTGTTTTTTTGGGTTTGTTTTTCTCATATAATCCGTACGTCATTTTCTTCTTATTTTTTTCTTTTCGAAGCTCTCATATACACTAAAAGATTATTTACATAGGTAAACTTGATCTAGTATCTTTATGATATGGGTGTATGATGACATCAAATAACGTCTATTTTACAGCATCATTTATCCCATGTTATTAACATATTTTGTATAGTTATTACAAAAAATTGTTACTTAATTGTTTATATTTGAGAATTGCAGTAATTATGAAGTAATTGGTGAAAATTAGCAAAAGGCGTGCATTCTGGAGCTTAAATGAAGATATTTTGAAGATTACTATTCTAAAGACCAATACGCTGTATCCATCAAAGAAGATACGGCATATCCATGCCTGCACTCACCAAAGACTACAGAAGGATAAAGATCAATACGCCGTATCCATAGAGACTCAATACGCCGTATTCAAGATATAGTATTTAAATATTCTGGAAGATATCAAGCGTGGTCCCTACTCCAAGAAATCCCCAATACCCCGTATCCAATACTTGGATACGCCGTATCCAACCGACTTCCAGACCTAATAAATAGAAAACTCAAAAATGAGTTTTTAGTGTGCTAAATCATATTCTCTACACATAAACCATAAAAGTCGATTTTCAGAGGAGAAAAAGAGCAGAAGAGGTCAAGCAATGTTATCAATTCCATAGGAGACAACGTGTAATTCCATATACTTTAGTAATCGATCAGTTTTTGATATCATTCGTTAACTCAGTTAGTTTACCTTGGCTAAATAATTGCTCTTGTATTATTATGACGTTTGAAGGCTAATACCTTCGGGTATTAGCCATTATTATGAAGATATGAATGTTTGGTATTTGTTTTTCTCGATTTCTTGATTTATCGTTGTATGCTTGTTTATGTTTATCAATTTATACTTGTTTATGCGCTTTTGTATGCGACCTATCATTCAACTGGATCTAGTGAAGCGGACCAAGTAGATCTGGAGTCCGGGATAGCTCTCCATATAGTGATTTATACATCTAGAATTATAGTTACACAAATATTGTCCTTCTAAGTCCGTGTCTATGATATGCTTCGGGCTTAACTAGTTAATTGGATATTGCCAATAGTTTATTGATCGTGTTGACTAGCAGTTGACCTAGATAATTCAAAAAGTAACGTCCTGATTCCATTGGATAGTTGGACAAGTGGACTACTAGTGTATAAATTTCCATTAAGCGGTAAGTGGGTAAAGTCTTTATGAGCTAGGGTTTAACAAGATCACCATTGCTTTAATCCCTAGGATATATTATAATCAGTAAATAAGGATGCTTTATGTGGACACTTTAATTGTGATAGAATTAATGTGTCTAGGTCTTAGGATGATGTAACGCCTAAGTCTTAAGAATGATATGCCACATTGAGAGAAAAAATGATTGCACTAAATAAACAAACCAACTTTCTAATCGGATTAATAATGGTTAATACAGTTTTCTTATATAAGGTTCGACCGCTCTTTTATCTTTTGTTAATTAGCTTACGTGGGTAAAAGTGCCTTGAATTGATTGCAGTCACCAACCAAACTGTGCTAGTCTCTCAGGCTGAAAACCCCCTTTCTCTGTTAGAATTAGGATTTAGACTGAAATAGGTTTAACATAGGTTTAGAATAGAATAGAATTAGCATAGAATAGATAACCAAGATATTAATTAAATTGATAGATTTAACCTCGCTTCAAGTGTTCGAAACCCTACTTACCACAAAACTACTACCGATCGGGTACACTGCCCGTTAAAGTGTTGTTTTTGGTTTAGTCGGCAAAATATAAATTTAAAACTTGAATCAATAAAATATACACCACACAACGACACATCAAGTTCTTGGCGCCACTGCCGGGGAGTAAAAATTAATCTTGATTTTATTTGATATTTTGGTTTTTAACATTAGATTAGATCTAACCATTAGGATTAGTGTAATTTAGATTAGTGTATATTCTTGTATATTTTGTAATATTTGTATATTTGTATTTAATTGTTTGCTTGTATATATTTGTGTTTAATTGTTTGCGTATTTAATTGTTTTTCTTAAATACACTGTTCTGGTCGACAGTTGAATACGGCGTATCCACTTTCATAGGATACAGAGTATCCAGTTCTTTGTCTAATACAGTGTATTCATCCCAACTGATTAATATGGCGTATCCACCTCCATTGGATACGGCGTATTGATCATCTGAAACAGCAACTGAAATCTTGGTTTTCCTATTTGATTTTCGTGTAAATTTTTTTACCTTTCTTTAGAACAAATCCTACTGATTGTTTAACCCTTATTTCAGGTAGTGCATGACAAGGAGTTCTACGAACGAACTATTCACACCTTACAAAAAACCTGAACGAGAATTTTGATCATCAAGAAGACACTTCAAGACTCTAAGTCTTGAAGAATTGAGATCGCCTGATTTCAATATACTTTCTGATCAAGAATACTCGGAGGAAGAAGAAGCGAAAGCAATGGCGGAAACAATGGAGCAATACATGAGCAAGACCCAAACGGACTATGGATCGGGAGTCGCTAGGCCTAAAATTGATAACAAAGATCAATTTGAACTAAAAGGACAATTTCTTAAGGAGCTTCGAGAAAACACATTTAGCGGTTCGAATAATGAGGATGCAAATGAACACATTGAGAAAGTTCTCGAAATAGTTGACTTATTCCATGTTCCTAACATCACTGTGTATCAACTAATGCTCTGATTCTTCCCTATATCCTTAACTGGAGCCGCAAGTCATTGGCTAAGAAACAAACCAACTGGTTCAATCAAAACTTAGGAAGACCTTAAAACTAAGTTTTTGAACAAATATTGCCCACCTGGTCGAACTGCGAAGAAAATGGAGGAAATCAACAACTTTCAGCAAGAGGCAAATGAAACCCTTTATCAAGCATAGGAGTGCTTTAAAGAACTCTTGATGAAGTGTCCTCAACACTATTTAACTGATATGCAGGAGGTAATTTTGTTCTATAATGGGTTGGATGTTCCAACACGACAGATTCTTGACTCAAGAGGTGTCATTCCAACTAAAACTGCTGCAGATGCTAAAACGGCCATCCAAGAAATGGCTGAATACTCTCAAAAATGGCACAATGGAACATCTAGAGGAAGAAGTAATGATACTTCTGACGGACTGGCTGCTATACAAGCACAACTGAACAATCTAGGAAGAGAGATCAAAAAGGTGAATGAAAAAGTTTATGCAGCACAAGTAGGATGTGAACAATGCAAAGGACCCCACCAAAGATTTCCTACTAAAAGAAGAAGGGAAACCCTAGAAGAAGCTTACTACACGTAATTTGGTGGACCTTTTCAAGGAGGGGGATATCGAGCAACAGCTTCAGGGTACTATCAAAGGAACAACGCAAATCCTTCATACCAAGAACGCAGTCAATTTATGGAAGATACCCTGAGTAAACTCATGAGTGAATCAGTAAAGAGACACGAAGAAAATTCCAATTTGATCAAAGAAATTCGAGCTACAACAGATGCTGCCATAAGGAACCAAGGAGCATTAATCAAAACTTTAGAAATACAAATCGGGCAAATGAGTAAGGTACTACATGAAAGAGGATTTGGAAGCCTACCAAGCTCAACTGAAACAAACCCAAGAGACCAAGTTAAGTTGATTTCAACCACTATTGAAGCCGATTCATACTCGATACGTCGTATTAGATCATCCTAATACGCCGTATCCGCTGGACAGAGTCAAGACAAACAAAGGTTCCTTTTCCAAGTCATTTAGATAATCATTACTGTAAAGATGAAGAGGGGAACTATGGACCAAAATTCATGGAAGCTTATGGAGCTTCACATATCAATAACATCATACCTCGAAAGAAGAAAGACCCAGGGAGTTTCACTCTACCTTGCTTTATTAATAATACTTGCTTTGACAATGCCCTTGTTGACTTAGGAGCTAACGTTAGTGTTATGCCTCTCTTGACCTACCTTAACTTAGGATTAGGCAAATTAGCTCACACTAAGCTGACAGTGGAATTGGCAGATATGACAGTGAAATATCCAAAAGGAATTGCTAAAAACGTACTAGTAGGAATTGGTAAATTTACTTTCCTAGTAGACTTTATAATTCTTGATATCTCTGAAGGAATCTAAGTACCCTTGATCCACATAAGACCATATTCGTCTAACCGCTGGACAACACAAGCTCAAACCTCTTCATGCAAAATGGGTTGAGTTTCTACAAGCTTACTCATTTGTCATCCGTCATAAGCCAAGTGCGTCGAATACCGTTGTCGATGCTTTAAGTCAGTGACATGCTCTAACTTTAGCAATGAAGGTTCAGGTATGTGGTTTTGATACTATTTGAGAATCATACCAAGATGACCCGGACTTTAGAAATATTTAGAGACAATGTCACAACAAACCCTTTTAATATTTTTAGAAGAATGACTGATACTGTTAGGTTCAAGAAAAGTGTCGATTATGTGGTTTTATTATATTTAGCAAATAGTCATTATTTTGTTAAGAATAATGTAGCTTGTAATAAGGTTTATTATGATAAAAGTAAGAAATAGCATAATTACTAAAGTCTAGGGACTAGAAGTGAAACATTAGAAAAATAAAGGAAGGGAAGCTTCCTTCCCTCTCCTATAAATACCCCTCTTAATCACCATTAGGGGGTTAAGCCTTGTAATAATATTTTCTATTTTCCCTCTATTTTATATCATTTGAAATTTAAATACTTGCCTTCCTCTGCTATTCTCTCTAAGCTTTCATTGATGATCATGTATGATTCAAGATAAACAAGACCTAACAAGTGGTATCATACGCCATTAGACAATTAGAGTGATTCAATTTGTGAGAACCTCACGATGCAATTTGGTGAATTCGGTTGAGATTTTTGAGCTTTCGAGAAGTATTTTGGCAGCTATTTCGAGTATTTGCACGTTATCGAGTAGTCTACTGGATTTGATTTGACGAATTCTTGTGGAGTTTGTATTTTCAGAAGTGTTTTATCATTCTCAGAAGGAGTTGTAGTAATATCGGATCATTTCTTTACATTTTCGGAAGTTTTTGTATCGTTATTAGTTTAGTTTCAGTAGAAAAAGTGTTGTAATAGATATATACGCATTTTTGGTTCTATCAAAAACGTATATTAGGTGCTTATTGACAAACTCGGTTGCCTATCGAGTTTCATAAGTATTCATACATTTTTCAGTTTTATCGAAAAGTGTGAATCAGGATATAGTGAGTTTTATCGAGTTTCATAAGCTTACAAAGTCTTTAAAAATTACAAGTTCATGGTTATATCGTGGATTGGGTTTTTGAAACACAAATTCGGTAATTAATAAACTCGGAAATCAAATTCGGTGTTATCAAATTTGGTGATTTAAGTGTTTTGGATTATTCAGACATCATAAATTTCGGTTCTATCGAGATTGTGGTTCTTGTTCATCCATATCATAAGGATTTGTTCAAAATTCAATTCTATCGAGTTTGATTAAATCATTTTTTTGAAATAAAACAAGTTAATCGATTTTTGATTTAGAGTATTTCCGAGTTTACTATGTTTTAAGAGTACCGAGTTTGATAGTATTCTTTGTCTGAGTTTTCGTTCTGTCCAAGAAGTGTACCGAGTTTTAGACTACTTGTTATCCGAGAACAGTGTTGTTCGAATTTGACAACTATTACCGAGTTTGAAATTTTTTTCTCACCAAAATCACTCATTTTCGTCTACAAAGATCCAATCTTTGAATCATAAAGACATGTCGACATCCAAAACATATCAACAATCCCTCGCTGATGCCGATTCTGAGACTAGGCCTCCTATGCTTGAAAGGGGTAGTTATATACCATGGGCAAGCAGATTTAGACGATATATAAATCGAAAGAGAGAAAACCGAAAGTGGCTTAACAAAGCACTTGATGAAGGTCCTTATCAGTTTCAAATGTTTGTTCCTAGTGATTCGACAGTAACGAAACTGCAGACTGCAGAGGATTTACAAGGTGATGCGTTATTGTACTATGATGCTAAAATGAAGCTCATAAATCTGATTCTACTTTCTATTCCAAATGAAATTTACAACTCTGTGGATGCTTGCACTACGACCAAGGAAATGTGGAAAAGAGTTAAACAACTGATGAGGGGAACTATAAAAAACCAAGTTGACAGAGAAACTTATTTTACAAACGAATTTGATCAGTTTATTGCTAAACTAGGGGAAGCACTTGTTTCTGTCTACAACCGCTTTGCTCAGTTAATGAATGATTTGGAATGAAATGAAATGATTTTTCCAATTGTCACAGTTAACATAAAGTTTTTGAATAGCTTGCAACCGGAATGGTTGAAATATGTCACCCAAGTTTGTCTTGTTAAACGTTTAACAGTGGATTCGTTTGATGATCTCTTTGATTACCTTCAGCAATTCGAGAAACTAGTTAATGCATCACGGGCAAAGAAGTTAAAAAAGTCTCATGATCCTTTGGCTCTAGTAGCACATACGGGTTCATCTTCCAGAAATACCTCATCTTATTATGTTTCACATCCTACGTCTGTGGTTGATTATGACGATGAGTACCAGTTGGATGATGTTCAAACCAATTCTGAAGATCCCCTAACCTCTACAATATTGTTACTTTCTCGAGCCATTACTCAAAATTTTTCTAATCCAACAAATAATCGTCTCCGTACTTCATCGAACACTAGAAACCAAGCAATTATTTAAGGAGACAGGGTGAATATTCAAAGCAGAAACTCTAGAAATACTAGAAGAAATACTAGACGAGCTTATGTTCAAGAGGAAGTCGTTGAGGGATGTAATGCTCAAAATAAGACCGGAAATGTTCAAAGTACTCTTTGAACTTCTTCTTCAGGAAATACTTCAACTGTTTAATGCTACAACTGTAGTGGAAAAGGACATTATGCTAGGAATTGTCTAAAGCCAAGAGTTCGAGATTCAAAATATTTCATGGAACAAATGTTACTGGCAAAACAGGATGAAGATGGAGTAATTCTTACCAATGAACAAAATGATTTTCTCTTTGCTGATGCTTCAAGGATGGAAGAAATTGAAGAACTCAGTGCAAACATATGCTTAATGACTAAAATTCAACCAGCCAATAATAATTCTAATGATGGGCCAAGCTATGATTTTGCATTTATAAGTGAGGTACAATTTGCATCCATCAATGAGAATAAAGAACAAATGTATCCAACTCATACTAAAATTATAAACAGTACTATTGGTGATGATCAAATTGATAGCAATATTATATTTGATGAACCAAATGGACATGTTAATAGTTGCAGTTACACATGTTCCTAACCTATATGCATTAGAACAACTAGCTAGAAATGCATCTCTGGAAGCTGAGAAACAACAATTATTTGCTAAAAAGTCCAACAACAAAACATGACTTTGACTAATCAGCTTGAGTTGTATAAGGAAAGGGTTCGGGTATTGGAAAACATTAATGGGGATAACAATTATCTCAACAAATTTCTTGAGGCTGATCGACAAGCAAAACATTTTAATCAACAAGCTCAGTCTCAATTTATTTGTGATCGAGACATCATTCAAGATCTAGAAAAACAACGCCGAGATCGAGGAAAAATAACGAGATATAAATTAGATTTAGCTGTCACTGATTACAAGCAAAAAAAAGAGAAACTCAAAAGACTCATTTATTTTAAAAGACAATGGGAAAATGAGGATCGTTATCACGACACACTTCTAGAACTCTAGGTCAAACCTTAAAAAGAATGTTGATCTAAATATTGAAACTTGCAATATCCATTACAAGGAATGTTTAGGCGTGGACCAAAAGCCATTGGCTTGATATACACAATTGAAAACATGGTTTGGGGTACCCAAATCCTATACACTCAAGCAGCATTTCTCCAGGTCCTAAGTTATAGCGGGCTCTAGTTTGAGTAATTCAGAAGTAATTCAGAAATTCCTTTGAATGTTAGAGATACCGAGGACACTCTTAATGATGCTTCCAAAAGCCAACAAAAACTGACATAAAAATGAATGATTCAATTGCTGTTGCAAACAAATAGAATTGTTGGACAATCGATTACAAACAAATAAATGATCTTTATAAAGACTTTGTTCCTCAAAAAGAACTTTCGCTGAGACTACAAATATCTTTTCCTCTTCTTGTTAATTCCTTCTGACAAGACTCCAAATGCAACTTCTTCTGTCCCGACATCAATGCCAAGTGAGTCACCTTTGATCATACAATTAGATAAAATGAAAAGTTGTTTTCAAACGTTGTCTGAGTTAATTCAGAAGAATTGTAAAAGAGCAAGCATTTTTTACACATCTCCTGAAGAAATACAACTAAATGATTTTTGTCAAGATCAAGTCAAACCGATTGTTAACGAGTTACGGTTCTATTTTGAATTCTTTAGGAAACTATTTCAAAGGGATATAAAAGAAATGAAAGATGTTTTTGAGTCTACAGAAAGTGAACTTTTTGAAATAAAGAAGCAAAATGATTTTTTAAAATATCAACTTTTAGAAGCATCCCTCAGGCATGAAGTAGAAATAAGTGTGTTGTTAAATCATGAATGCCTAGATAATTCCTTACATGCTGAAATTGAACAAATAAAAAAGAATTCCATTAAGATTCAAGAGGGTTTACAAGCAAAAATAAAAATTCTTGAAAAAGATGTCAAAGAATGTCCAAAGAGCAAAGTGTTGATTTGATTAAGAGTTACAACCGAAAAAGAAAAACATATGTGGGAGTCAACTTTGAATAATAAAAACACAAATCCTCTTGATTACTCTTGGATTTCAAAGATGGAGAAACTTGATAATCAGAACGTGTCTTTGGAGTTTCAAGTGCAATCTTTGATAAAAGAACGAGAAAATGTAAAATTAGAATATCAAAAGCTTTTCGATTCAATCAAAAAGACACGTCTCAATCTCAAAAAGAAATGGATGAATTAAATTGAACATGTCTCTGGAAAACATACATATGTGTTATTCTGCTGAAATCAAATCCTTTTAAGTATCATATCTAGGTACAACCTAGATTGTGATATTGTTAGAAAAAGGTAAGTCTGTAAATACTAAGTTTGACATGACAAATGTTTCTCAAAATCTTCTTTGTGTCACACCGCTAAACAAACAAGTTTTTCAAAAGAAAACGGTTGTTTCAAAGACAAAAGAAAAACATGTAGTGTCAAAACCAGTCACTTTACAGACTTCCAACCGACAAACAAAGAAAGGCCAATTCAAACAACAAGCTTAGTAACCTGGAATGTAAACAGAGTTGTCACAATACAAGAAATCAACAAACAAACGAAAGCTAAAGTGATTTATCTTCTAGCAGGTAATAGAATGCTGCAATATCTATGTAAGATACCAATGAATAGAGATTCACATGTCAAGAACAGTGTCTTAGCTAACTCTAAGAATTCAGCAAAGAAAGTAGCAGTTTATGTTAGGAAAAATAAGAAACAGATTATACATCTACAAATGTTATCTATAACACCCCCAAAAACGTGTCGCATCCCCAGCAGAAGTATGTTCCGGGCGTTACTTCATATACACTGTGCTAGATACAAGAGACGACGCTCTAAATGTGTCCGTTTGAAAGTAATCTCGTTGATTCCTTGCAATTGATATATATGTTTGTCCCATAGTTGCATCCATAGGGAAAAGCTTTGAAAGTAACACAACTAGATTTTGAGCACTTTATGTAGAAAATCCATGAATTGAATCTTGGCAGTTTAGACTCCAATGCACATCAAATAATCCAAGCATCTAATTCACCTGAGAAAAACATGCTTAAAAACGTCAACATAAAGTTGGTGAATTCATAGGTTTATTTAAGTATAAATGATACACCAAAGATTTGCAAAACGCGTATGACCATTTCAACCCTTATAATAGTCACAAAATTTATACGTATGAAAGTTGGACCGCAATCGTTCAAAGTATGCATGATAATGAAAACTATCACAAATTGTTTCACGTATGCATAGTAAAATGTATAAGTGTAGGACCGCAAGATTCCCCCCGTGATAATACAACAAATGCAAACATCACGAAAACATGATTACGTTTCCCTAAGCTCTAGACACTGAAGCTCGACATATATATATAGCAATATTAAATTGCTCACATTGCCCGTATACGATGTTCTAACCCGTAACATCCCTAGTCCGACATGGTATACGTTCGTTTACTTGGTGATAGCTAGTCACCCGAACGGGGATGTCAATCCCAATAGATCTATTCATAACATTCGCGTTTACAATCCAGTAATTGACAGTTCATGATAATGGGCTCAATTTGGGTTATCGTTACTTAGGCAAACACGTAATCATAAAGTAAAAATATCCACTTGCGTCCAATTGTAAAAACCCATGCATATGTTTCTCACCCCAAAACGCATCCATAAATATAACCAAGTATCGTATCTCACCGCGAGATATATATAAACGAGTATGCAAACCAATTTGTAATCAACCATGTAAAAATGCATTTGTAAACAAGCATGTTCTCACCCCAAAAATATATGTAAAACCAAGTAAAACATCGGGCTATGAACTTACCTCGATGTTGAAGAACGATTGACAGATAGGCATCTAATATGCACAACACAACGGAAGATGAAACGGCTTGACCGAGAAGATGCAGCTTAACTTAACGGCTAAGTCCCACTAGCATAGGATAATGAATTTGGGTTTTCCGATGAATGGTGATTGATAATTAATTAAACTATATATATAATATAATAAAATAAAATAATAATATATATAATCTAAAAAACAACACAAATCAATAAAACCGAGAAGCAGTATAGAATGTTCCCGGGTCGTTTATCCCCAACGAGGCTGTGCTGGAAAATCGATACAGTCGAAAGATTGGAGTTGAATTTTGAATTACACTACAAACTAAAAACGATTAACTAACGCGAAATTTAAACATACGAAAGGTAAAAACGTGAGCTAAAACTGAAATTTAAAATCTAAGAAACTACTTTTTATAAATTTAATACCTAAAAATCACAAATTTAAAAAGAAAATTTTAGGAAAAAGAATTAAATTTTTTTAACTATTTTTGAATTTTCTATGAATTTTTTTTTAGAAAAATGAGTTAACAAAAATAAACTTTTTCTAAAAATTATCACTAAAATTTTACTTTTGTTTTTCAAAAATACTAGATTTAAAAAGAAAATTTTCACAAAAAGAATTAAAAAACGAAGAATGAAATTAGACAGACTGAAACGGAGTCGTATGACCCTAAAACGAGTCAAGACAAAAATTCGTACCCGATACCCCGTTCTTTAAAAATCAAAGTTTGAAAATTAATCCCTACGAAAGTTTTTATATTTATTCCTACAAAATATATGTACTAAAGAAAATTTTTTCTAAAAAAGAAAAATATTTTTTTGATAATTTTTGTATTTTTTATGAATTTTTTAAACTTTTAACTAAATTAAATTATAAAAAATACTAAACTACTTTTAAAAATTCTGAAAAATTTACCTAAAATACTAGACCTAAAATACTACCTAAGAAAAATAAGAACCCAAAATTTCGGCTTATAAATAAGCCGAAAATAAGCTCAAACGAGCTTATAAGCTTAAGGGACAAAACTACCTTAAATATCTAAGTGCCCAAGGGTCTTACATAAAAGACCCAAGGGCACAGCGGTAAGCGAGTTATAAAAGAAGGGTGTATTGAGGGTTGAGACCCGGGTTCGAGTCTTGCTCACCCGGGTCACCCCTTATCTCCCTTCTTTTTTTTTGAAAAACTTTTTAAACAAACTTATAGAACACATGGGGCTTATTATTTTTTGTAACTACAACTTTTGGTGAAAAGCTGAAAATAAGCTGAAAAAGCTTATCTAAAACCGACAGCAAGCTTAACTAAGCTTAAAGCCAAAATGGCTTTTCCTTGGCTTTTTGGACACTTAAGCTAGAACTTGCACTAAAAAGCTAAAAGAATTGTCTAACCTATCTTAAATAAGCACTAGTAACTAAAATCTATAACTAAATAAGCTAAAAAGGGGTTTAAACTAAACAGACACTTACATTAAGCTTAAGGGCAAATTTTAGCTTTTCTTAAAGGCTTTTTGTGAACAAATAAGCAAGGCAAATGGCAAAAAGAGCAAATTCGGCTTATAGATAAGCTGAAAATAAGCTCAAACGAGCTTATAGCTTAAAGGGCTAAAACTCCCTTATATATCTAAGTGCGCTTATTGATGGCAGTTTGCTAAATTGAGCTTAAAGGCACAAGTGGCTTTTTCTTTTGGTTTTTTTTGCACTAATAAGCTAACATTTAATCAAATAAGCTGAAAAGGGGGTCTAACCTAACCTAAATAAGCACTAATGAGTTAAAACCTAGCAACTAAATAAGCTGGAAAGGGCTAAAGAAAAGTGACAGTTTGCACCTTTTTTACACTAAGTGCAAAAAATGGCTAACTACTATGCCACTTTGGGGAAAAATAAGCTAATGAAAAACACTAATAAGCATTAACAGATGATGACTAACTCCTAATAAGCTAACCTAACTAAAATTAAGCAAAGAAGAACAGCTAGAAAGCAAAAATAAGCAAATAAGCTCAAAGGCCAAAAGTCAGCATACAAACAGTCCTTGGTGGCACTTTGGGGCTTAAATTTAAGCTCCTGGAGAGGACTTAAGGGAAAGAGGCTTATATAAACTTATAGACTGACCTACGGGCTTTGTAGAAAAGCTAAGAAATCAAAGTATGAAACACATTTTTGCTACAAAAAGAAGCTAGGAAATATGGCAGTTTGCACCAGGGGACTTTTTCTCTTTGATTTTCCAGTTTTAAAAACAATACGCACCCCCAAAAATAAGCTGGAAAAGAGCCTGTATTCCGAAATGGAAAAGTAGGTTAAAACAATGGACACTAGCTCCTAGAGAGCTATGCACAAATTTTTAAAAGCTAAAATAATTTAGATGACTGAAAAATGAAAATGAAAAAGGGGACAATTTTAGACTCAAAGACACTTAACTAAATTTAATGGCAGTCTTTTAACAAATCACAAACAAGCAAAAGACTTATAACTAGAACATTTGACACTTGAAAGTGAACCAAAAACAAGGCTTAGAAGAAAGTTTTGAAAGCTCAAGCAAACAAGCAAATGTAAACTGATTTTTAGCCACATTTTCAACGATCACTTAAGAAAAACTTGAAAACAGCTTATAAGACTTAAGACTATTGAAAAACAGATCAAATACTACTTAGAAATGCTTGTTAAAAATGGCCAAGTGACCCAATTGGGTTTTAACCCATTTTGACCCACTTTAGACCCTTTACCCAAACACCCCTTTAAGATAGATTTTGGCATTTCTTAAACTAAAACACATTAAGGTGTTAGGCAAATGGGAACTAGTGAACAACACAAGGACACATTAAGCATAATTGATACAAAACAAGCAACTTAAAATTAAATAACTGGAACCATTAAGTATTTTTAAAAAAGAAAATACATATTTGCATAAAGAAGCTAAATAAAAATTTTATATATCTTAAAATGATTTACAAGAGCTTTAATATCTAAATAAACAGAAACAAAATAAAAAAAAAACATAAACCTAAGACTTACACACACTCTTCTCTGTCTCTTTTTCTCCTATTTATAACCTCTCAAGCTTCAAGTCTTTTTAGCTTGATTTGTTTTGTTGGTGAGAGGAAAACCAAAGACTTCATCATGACCCTTTATTTTTGTGTGTCTTCCAAGCAAATCCATCCTGGCCATCTATTCTTTTCTCAATCCGAGTGTGATGGTGCTCAACCAATGAGGGTTTAAAGTTTTAGGATCCCATGTGGGGGTGTGGGGTTTTGTGGTGGTGACAGGTTTGGACTGGTTTTGGACTGGTGTGAGGGGGTTTCCAAGGTGTGAGAGTGACAGGAGGAGGGGTTTTGTTTTTGGCGGGAATGGGTTGAAAAAGATATACAGTAATTCAATTTCCAGTTGTGGGTTTGGGAGTTTGTCAAATATGGTCCCTCATGGTGTATGTGGCTCTTGCATCCATCGTCCTTGTGGTTTTATAATTTTGGAATATGGCAAAAACAACCCCTCAAGTGTTATAACGGGATTGCAAAAGAGGTCCTTTTGTGATACAAGAATCTGCCTTTGGCAGACTCACCCCTTGTCTTTCAAACTTTCATCAAATGGCAATATAAGCCCTTGTAGTTTCTTGTGGGTTTATTAAAAAGGCAATTGGGCTTGATTTTGGGCCTATCTTTGGAGTCTTCATAATTCACACAAATGGGCTTTTGCATTTGTCTTGGGCCCATTTGGTCTTCAAAAGGTATACTAATGGGCTTTCCCGGCCCATCAGATGGGTACGGGTTTGACCTATTAAGTATTCTTCATTGTCGGCTTTGACTTTGACTGACTTTGCTTTTTCATGCTTTTCCATTCTTTGCTCGGTTTTGTCCGTTTTTGCTTAGTTTTTCGTCTTTTTGTTTGATATCCGTTCCTGCACAACAGAATTAGCAAAACAAGCATATATTTGGCATTTTAAGTGCGTTTTGTCTTTTAGGATCGATTTTAAAGGTAAAAGGTATGTGTAATTACACATATACCACCGGTCATCGTTACCGTTATCAAGTTAGGTATTATACAATGATTCCTTTACTGTTTGTAATCATTTGTTCAGTTAGTTCGTAACATTGCTGATTATGTGTTTATAAAGAAGTGTTGACACGTGCTTTATGGAGACTTTATTTTGTGTGTAATGGATGAATGATGGAATTATAATAGTTGAATTATTCTATCATGACTTTATACGTACATTTTGACTGCTTTGTATTCGTACATTTTGACTAACATCATAACACCTTGTTCTTTTATGACAAGGTACGCAGTTTACAATACAGCTCAATACGTACATTTTGTAAACATAGATATGTAAGTCCCAATGGAAATTTCAGTAAGTTATTCAAGTTATAAAAGAATTATCTTTGATCATCAAAATTGAGTATGCGCAAGTGTTAAAAGACATATATTTACTATTCTTGATGAGTTCATGTGCTATATTTTAGAAAACAAGTTCGACCCTAATAATGTTTTATATGGTATGCTCAAGGGCACATCAATAGGTCCATCGAACAAAAAGATCAAGACTTGTATATGGTATATCAGCGTAGCCGTGGGCAAAAAAACCGAAACCAAAACCGAAAAAAAACCCGAAACCAAAACCGGTCAACACCGGTTATTGACCCTAACCGGTTCTGATTAAGGAATAACCGACGGTTAGTAACCGGTTATGGATTTTAGCCGATTGCCGGTTAGGAAACCGGTTAGTAACCGAACCCGGTTGGATAACCGGTTGGGTAATAACCGATTAGTAACCGGTTAGAATTTCTTGAATATATGGCAGAATATAGTGAAATTTTGGTGAGTCAAACAAGACCACCAACACGGTATTCACACACCATCACACACACTATCAATCATTAATAACTGCTTTCACATTTTTCCAAAAATTAAGTAAAAAATTTAGACACTCAAGCCAAAAACCTCACTGCTTCTTTTTTTCAACCATCACCCTCCACCCTCACCATTTAAAACTGCCACGAGCCGCTACCACCCTAATCACCACAACCGCCACCACCTCCAACCGACTCAACCAGACCGCCGCTGCCCTCTCTCATTTCAGAAAACAACCCTCTTTTAACTATGAAATTAAAAGTTATATTCTTGTCTCATATCTAGAATTTTTATTTATTTATGTGATTAATGTTATATAATTTGGGTTCTTTTAGATATGAAATTAAAAACCACCATATTCACTACCTAACTTCACCACCATCGGCAACAACCCCCACCGGAAACTTATGAGCCACCGGAATATACCTTTGAAACTTATCGCCGTTGTCCTCTCTGGAAACAATCCTCTTTTAAATATGATATTAAAAGTTTTAACTTTTGTCTCAGATCTAGATATGATAAGCCACCGGAACAACCCTCTTTGAAAGTTATAATGTTTGCCACATCTGGATTATTTGGTGGTGATGTTAGATCTGAAAAAGAATAGTGTGTGAGAGAGAAAGTTATAATGTGTAAAAGTAACTTTTTGTGTTTTTGATGCAACATGTTGACAGAAACGAAAAGCGAAAATTTTCGCAGTAACCATTCGGGATGCGTGTTGTCCAGTTTTGACACTGACAATTTTTTTTCTTCAAAATAACCATGTATATCGCGCGGGTGGGGGGGCACGCGATATACATTTGGACACGTGTCGCTTTTTTGTGGTTCGTTGGATTAATTAAAAAAATAATATATATATATATATATATATATATATATATA